>JAYKKM010000378.1:170000-257500 GCA_035772405.1 Chrysogorgia sp. JL179-B06
AGGTGCCGAAAGATTGCCTTCTACAATACATTGTTGTCGTCTATTCGACAAATAAGAGGCAAACCAATTAAGAGTTGTTCCCGCAATACCATAAAGTTCCAGCTTTTTCAGCAAGACTGTATGAGAGACAGTATCAAACGCTTTCGCAAGATCGAGGAATACTGCCATATTGGTCATTCCTTCATCAATGTTTAAATACCACTTTAAACATTCATCATAGAGAGAGATAGAGAGAGAGATAGAGAGAGAGATAGAGAGAGATAGAGAGAGAGAGAGAGATAGAGAGAGATAGAGAGAGATAGAGAGAGATAGAGAGATGGATGCTAACGTATTTTTCATTTTAGTAATCGTCGGTAAATCATTCCACACTTTTGCTCCAGAAAACTTGAAACTCTTTTTCAAATATTCTGTTTTAGGTTTTGGCAATACAACATTTGTATCTCTTTCTCTGAGACCATAACTCAGTGAAGTTGAATTTAGTTGAAATAATTCCGAGAGATACAACGGTGCCAAACCATTCAGAACCTTGTACATCATTATTCATTATAGCTTTATGTTTCAAGCGTCCGGAAGCAAGAGTTTCCCATCCAAGCTCTTCTCTAATAGTATGCGATCTGATGCCATAGCCAACTTGATTAATAACTCGAGCAGCCCTGTTTTGCAATTTTTGCAACCGAATTGCTTGTGTTAATGGAAGGTTGTCCCAGACAATATCACAATAATCAAAAATTGGTTGAATTAAAGACTTATAAATGATAACTGCCGTTTCTTTATCAACAAAGGGTCTGACTTGCTTAAGACCACCAATAGCTGAGGAAATTTTCTTTGAAGCATTATCAATTTGCTCGGCCCAAGCAAGTCTTTCATCAATATAAACACCAAGAGATTTACTTGATCTCACCCGCTTAATAGGTTGATTATTAATGAAAGCATAGGGCATATCTCTGAGTTTGTTCAGCTTGTCATCAGATGCAATAAACATATGCTCAGTTTTAGCAACATTTAAGCTCAGTTTTGTTGGCTAGAAGCCATTGACTGATATTATTTAAATCACTATTAGTTGCATAAATTAATTCATTTAATGACTGTCCCGTGGTTGTTAGAGTGGTATCATCTGCATACATACGCGGATTAGAATACTCTAAACAACACGGAAGGTCATTAATATAAATAAGAAACAGCAGTGGTCCAAGTATGGATCCCTGAGGAACACCACATGTGACAGTCCTAGGGATTGATAAATGACCATTAACAAAGCATTGCTGTTTCCGATTACTTAAATATGAGCAAAACCATATAAGAGATTCCTCGGAAATACCATACAAAGACAGCTTTTTTAACAAGATTGAATGGTCAACGGTATCAAACGCTTTAGATAGGTCAAGAAAAACTACTGAGTTTACTTTTCCCATATCCATATTTAAGAACCATTCAGTTGTTGCGTCTAATAGTGCCGTGGTAGTTGAATGGAGACGTCTGAAGCCCGATTGATATTTTGATAAAAGATTATTTATCGAGAGATACTCATATAACTGATTATATACCATTCTCTCGAATGCTTTAGCAATAGGCGAAATAACAGATATTGGCCTATAATTATTGAGGTCATTTTTAGCTTGAGCTTTGTGAATTGGAGTAACACGAGCCGCTTTCCAATCTGAGGGGAAAATCCCCGTAACAATTGAACAATTGAAAATCTCACAAATCGACTCGGCAATTATTGGAGCGGCCTCCTTGACTAGACGACAAGGTATTTTATCAAGTCCAGCAGCTTTGTTAGCTGATAAGTTGTTCAATTGTTGAAAAACTTCAAGTGGAGTTACCAAGTTAAGATTAAAATTGCTATTTGTCGGAGTAATATACTCTTCGAAACTCCTAGACGTTTCACTGAGTTCGGACGCTAATTTAGCTCCAATCTCAGTGAAATGTTTACTAAAGGACTCAGATATCTCCATAGGACTAGTTATGTTACCTATTTCAGTCTTAATTGATTGAATGTTCTGGTCAGTTTTAGTATTGCGTGACATTAAGTCATTAACTCTTTCCCTACGGTCGCAGTTAAAATGGGTCACTGAAGACCCGCAAAGTCGTCAATCGAAAAACACGGCACACGGTAACGCAAGAATTGAAATTATTAAAAATTAAAAATTAATTAAAAATTGAAATTCGACAAGCGCAAGGAACATGAAATCCACGCACACGCCAAGTTTGATTTGATTTCATAAACAACTCTGCGATTGGTGGCATTTTGAGTTTTCAAGATGCTACGCGGGCGTGCAAGATGGCCTTTTCTGGAAAAATGTAAATTTTTCAACCTGATTTATGATAATTAATGCTAATTTATATTAACATAATGTGTTTTGTTCGGGAAATTTAAAAGAACAAGTAAAAGCCGGTTTATTGGGCTTCCAGAAAATGTATAGCTTTCGCAACAGTTATGGTTATTTCAAGAGATATCAATAGAACAACGTGGTCGTTCAATTTTTGATGTTTTTCAGCCGTAAGGAAAGAGTTAATAAGCAATAATAGGTAAATTGAAAATAATCGAAGAAAAAGCGTGAAAGGAAAAGCAGTTTATTATCTGTTGAATTGAAAATAATCAAAGTAAATACAGTTTAACAAAGCAAAAAAATGGTCAGCGACAAAAAATGAATCCCCTTCTCTGCTCCCCCCTACCCCCCTCAATGAGAGGAATTATGTAAGGGTTACCCGAAGCAGAGTCTCTGCAGAGATCCCACCCGCACCGGTCCACCCGCACGGGAGCTCATACAACACAGTGATAACTTTTGAAATAACACTCCGATTGCTCTAAAAATGGTTTTATTCCGTTCTACGCCTAAGACAGCATATTTTGGTTAATTTGCAGCAAATTTCAGTTTTTGCGTCAAATTTGGGAGAAAAACACTTTTTCTCGAAAAAGTGTTTTTCTCCCAAATTTGACGCAAAAACTGAAATTTGCTGCAAATTAACCAAAATATGCTGTCTTAGCCGTAGAACGGAATAAAACCATTTTTAGAGCAATCGGAGTGTTATTTCAAAAGTTATCAAACTTTTGAAATAACACTCCGATTGCTCTAAAAATGGTTTTATTCCGTTCTACGGCTAAGACAGCATATTTTGGTTAATTTGCAGCAAATTTCAGTTTTTGCGTCAAATTTGGGAGAAAAACACTTTTTCTCGAAAAAGTGTTTTTCTCACTCAACACAGTGATAACTTTTGAAATAACACTCCGATTGCTCTAAAAATCGTTTTATTCTGTTCTACGGCTAAGACAGCAAAAAATGGTTTTATTCTGTTTCTACGGCTAAGACAGCATATTTTGGTTAATTTGCAGCAAATTTCAGTTTTTGCGTCAAATTTGGGAGAAAAACACTTTTTCTCGAAAAAGTGTTTTTCTCACTCAACACAGTGATAACTTTTGAAATAACACTCCGATTGCTCTAAAAATGGTTTTATTCCGTTCTACGGCTAAGACAGCATATTTTGGTTAATTTGCAGCAAATTTCAGTTTTTGCGTCAAATTTGGGAGAAAAACACTTTTTCTCGAAAAAGTGTTTTTCTTCACTCAACACAGTGATAACTTTTGAAATAACACTCCGATTGCTCTAAAAATGGTTTTATTCTGTTCTACGGCTAAGACAGCATAATTTGTTAATTTGTAGCAAATTTCAGTTTTTGCGTCAAATTTGAGAGAAAAACACTTTTTCGAGAAAAAGTGTTTTTCTCACTCAATACAGTGATAACTTTTGAAATAACACTCCGATTGCTCTAAAAATGGTTTTATTCCGTTCTACGGCTAAGACAGCATATTTTGGTTAATTTGCGGCAAATTTCAGTTTTTGCGTCAAATTTGGGAGAAAAACACTTTTTCTCGAAAAAGTGTTTTTCTCACTCAACACAGTGATAACTTATGAAATAACACTCCGATTGCTCTAAAAGTGTTTTTCACTTGCTCTAAAAGTGAAAAAATTGCTCTAAAAGTGTTTTTTTAAAAGTGTTTTAAAAGTGTTTTTCTCACTCAACACAGATCACTGTGTTGAGTGAGAAAAACACTTTTTCGAGAAAAAGTGTTTTTCTCCCAAATTTGACGCAAAAACTGAAATTTGCTGCAAATTAACCAAAATATGCTGTCTTAGCCGTAGAACGGAATAAAACAATTTTTAGAGCAATCGGAGTGTTATTTCAAAAGTTATCAAACTTTTGAAATAACACTCCGATTGCTCTAAAAATGGTTTTATTCCGTTCTACGGCTAAGACAGCATATTTTGGTTAATTTGCAGCAAATTTCAGTTTTTGCGTCAAATTTGGGAGAAAAACACTTTTTCTCGAAAAAGTGTTTTTCTCACTCAACACAGTGATAACTTTTGAAATAACACTCCGATTGCTCTAAAAATGGTTTTATTCTGTTCTACGGCTAAGACAGCATATTTTGTTAATTTGTAGCAAGTTTCACTTTTTGCGTCAAATTTGAGAGAAAAACACTTTTTCGAGAAAAAGTGTTTTTCTCACTCAACACAGTGATAACTTTTGAAATAACACTCCGATTGCTCTAAAAATGGTTTTATTCTGTTCTACGGCTAAGACAGCATATTTTGTTAATTTGTAGCAAATTTCACTTTTTGCGTCAAATTTGAGAGAAAAACACTTTTTCGAGAAAAAGTGTTTTTCTCACTCAACACAGTGATAACTTTTGAAATAACACTCCGATTGCTCTAAAAATGGTTTTATTCCGTTCTACTCCTAAGACAGCATATTTTGGTTAATTTGCAGCAAATTTCAGTTTTTGCGTCAAATTTGGGAGAAAAACACTTTTTCTCGAAAAAGTGTTTTTCTCACTCAACACAGTGATAACTTTTGAAATAACACTCCGATTGCTCTAAAAATGGTTTTATTCCGTTCTAAGGCTAAGACAGCATATTTTGGTTAATTTGCAGCAAATTTCAGTTTTTGCGTCAAATTTGGGAGAAAAACACTTTTTCTCGAAAAAGTGTTTTTCTCACTCAACACAGTGATAACTTTTGAAATAACACTCCGATTGCTCTAAAAATGGTTTTATTCCGTTCTACGGCTAAGACAGCATATTTTGGTTAATTTGCAGCAAATTTCAGTTTTTGCGTCAAATTTGGGAGAAAAACACTTTTTCTCGAAAAAGTGTTTTTCTCACACAACACAGTGATAACTTTTGAAATAACACTCCGATTGCTCTAACAATGGTTTTATTCCGTTCTACGCCTAAGACAGCATATTTTGGTTAATTTGCAGCAAATTTCAGTTTTTGCGTCAAATTTGGGAGAAAAACACTTTTTCTCGAAAAAGTGTTTTTCTCACACAACACAGTGATAACTTTTGAAATAACACTCCGATTGCTCTAAAAATGGTTTTATTCTGTTCTACGGCTAAGACAGCATATTTTGTTAATTTGTAGCAAGTTTCACTTTTTGCGTCAAATTTGAGAGAAAAACACTTTTTCGAGAAAAAGTGTTTTTCTCACTCAACACAGTGATAACTTTTGAAATAACACTCCGATTGCTCTAAAAATGGTTTTATTCCGTTCTACGGCTAAGACAGCATATTTTGTTAATTTGTAGCAAATTTCACTTTTTGCGTCAAATTTGAGAGAAAAACACTTTTTCTCGAAAAAGTGTTTTTCTCACTCAACACAGTGATAACTTTTGAAATAACACTCCGATTGCTCTAAAAATGGTTTTATTCCGTTCTACGGCTAAGACAGCATATTTTGGTTAATTTGCAGCAAATTTCAGTTTTTTGCGTCAAATTTGGGAGAAAAACACTTTTTCTCGAAAAAGTGTTTTTCTCACACAACACAGTGATAACTTTTGAAATAACACTCCGATTGCTCTAAAAATGGTTTTATTCCGTTCTACGCCTAAGACAGCATATTTTGGTTAATTTGCAGCAAATTTCACTTTTTGCGTCAAATTTGAGAGAAAAACACTTTTTCTCGAAAAAGTGTTTTTCTCACTCAACACAGTGATAACTTTTGAAATAACACTCCGATTGCTCTAAAAATGGTTTTATTCTGTTCTACGGCTAAGACAGCATATTTTGTTAATTTGTAGCAAATTTCACTTTTTGCGTCAAATTTGGGAGAAAAACACTTTTTCTCGAAAAAGTGTTTTTCTCACTCAACACAGTGATAACTTTTGAAATAACACTCCGATTGCTCTAAAAATGGTTTTATTCCGTTCTACGGCTAAGACAGCATATTTTGGTTAATTTGCAGCAAATTTCACTTTTTGCGTCAAATTTGGGAGAAAAACACTTTTTCTCGAAAAAGTGTTTTTCTCACTCAACACAGTGATAACTTTTGAAATAACACTCCGATTGCTCTAAAAATGGTTTTATTCCGTTCTACTCCTAAGACAGCATATTTTGGTTAATTTGCAGCAAATTTCAGTTTTTGCGTCAAATTTGGGAGAAAAACACTTTTTCTCGAAAAAGTGTTTTTCTCACTCAACACAGTGATAACTTTTGAAATAACACTCCGATTGCTCTAAAAATGGTTTTATTCCGTTCTACGCCTAAGACAGCATATTTTGGTTAATTTGCAGCAAATTTCAGTTTTTTGCGTCAAATTTGGGAGAAAAACACTTTTTCTCGAAAAAGTGTTTTTCTCACTCAACACAGTGATAACTTTTGAAATAACACTCCGATTGCTCTAAAAATGGTTTTATTCCGTTCTACGGCTAAGACAGCATATTTTGGTTAATTTGCAGCAAATTTCAGTTTTTGCGTCAAATTTGGGAGAAAAACACTTTTTCTCGAAAAAGTGTTTTTCTCACTCAACACAGTGATCACTTTTGAGAATAACACTCCGATTGCTCTAAAAATGGTTTTTTCGTTCTACGGCAAAGACGCATAAACTGAAATTTGCTGCAAATTAACCAAAATATGCTGTCTTTGCCGTAGAACGGAATAAAACCACTTTTCTCGAAAAAGTGTTTTTCTCACTCAACACAGTGATAACTTTTGAAATAACACTCCGATTGCTCTAAAAATGGTTTTATTCCGTTCTACGGCTAAGACAGCATATTTTGGTTAATTTGCAGCAAATTTCAGTTTTTGCGTCAAATTTGGGAGAAAAACACTTTTCTCGAAAAAGTGTTTTTCTCATTCAACACAGTGATAACTTTTGAAATAACACTCCGATTGCTCTAAAAATGGTTTTATTCCGTTCTACGCCTAAGACAACATATTTTGGTTAATTTGCAGCAAATTTCAGTTTTTGCGTCAAATTTGGGAGAAAAACACTTTTTCTCGAAAAAAGTGTTTTTCTCACTCAACACAGTGATAACTTTTGAAATAACACTCCGATTGCTCTAAAAATGGTTTTATTCCGTTCTACGGCTAAGACAGCATATTTTGGTTAATTTGCAGCAAATTTCAGTTTTGCGTCAAATTTGGGAGAAAAAACACTTTTTCTCGAAAAAGTGTTTTTCTCAGTCAACACAGTGATAACTTTTGAAATAACACTCCGATTGCTCTAAAAATGGTTTTATTCCGTTCTACGCCTAAGACAGCATATTTTGGTTAATTTGCAGCAAATTTCAGTATTTGCGTCAAATTTGGGAGAAAAACACTTTTTCTCGAAAAAGTGTTTTTCTCACTCAACACAGTGATAACTTTTGAAATAACACTCCGATTGCTCTAACAATGGTTTTATTCCGTTCTACGCCTAAGACAGCATATTTTGGTTAATTTGCAGCAAATTTCAGTTTTTGCGTCAAATTTGGGAGAAAAACACTTTTTCTCGAAAAAGTGTTTTTCTCACTCAACACAGTGATAACTTTTGAAATAACACTCCGATTGCTCTAAAAATGGTTTTATTCTGTTCTACTCCTAAGACAACATATTTTGGTTAATTTGCAGCAAATTTCAGTTTTTGCGTCAAATTTGGGAGAAAAACACTTTTTCTCGAAAAAGTGTTTTTCTCACTCAACACAGTGATAACTTTTGAAATAACACTCCGATTGCTCTAAAAATGTTTTTATTCCGTTCTACGCCTAAGACAGCATATTTTGGTTAATTTGCAGCAAATTTCAGTTTTTGCGTCAAATTTTGGGAGAAAAACACTTTTTCTCGAAAAAGTGTTTTTCTCACTCAACACAGTGATAACTTTTGAAATAACACTCCGATTGCTCTAAAAATGGTTTTATTCCGTTCTACGCCTAAGACAGCATAATTTGGTTAATTTGCAGCAAATTTCAGTTTTTGCGTCAAATTTGGGAGAAAAACACTTTTTCTCGAAAAAGTGTTTTTCTCACTCAACACAGTGAAAACTTTTGAAATAACACTCCGATTGCTCTAAAAATGGTTTTATTCCGTTCTACGCCTAAGACAGCATATTTTGGTTAATTTGCAGCAAATTTCAGTTTGCGTCAAATTTGGGAGAAAAACACTTTTTCTCGAAAAAGTGTTTTTCTCACTCAACACAGTGATAACTTTTGAAATAACACTCCGATTGCTCTAAAAATGGTTTTATTCCGTTCTACGGCTAAGACAGCATATTTTGGTTAATTTGCAGCAAATTTCAGTTTTTGCGTCAAATTAGGGAGAAAAACACTTTTTCTCGAAAAAGTGTTTTTCTCACTCAACACAGTGATAACTTTTGAAATAACACTCCGATTGCTCTAAAAATGGTTTTTATTCCGTTCTACGCCTAAGACAGCATATTTTGGTTAATTTGCAGCAAATTTCAGTTTTTGCGTCAAATTTGGGAGAAAAACACTTTTTCTCGAAAAAGTGTTTTTCTCACTCAACACAGTGATAACTTTTGAAATAACACTCCGATTGCTCTAAAAATGGTTTTATTCCGTTCTACGCCTAAGACAGCATATTTTGGTTAATTTGCAGCAAATTTCAGTTTTTGCGTCAAATTTGGGAGAAAAACACTTTTTCTCGAAAAAGTGTTTTTCTCACTCAACACAGTGATAACTTTTGAAATAACACTCCGATTGCTCTAAAAATGGTTTTATTCTGTTCTACGGCTAAGACAGCATATTTTGTTAATTTGTAGCAAATTTCACTTTTTGCGTCAAATTTGAGAGAAAAACACTTTTTCGAGAAAAAGTGTTTTTCTCACTCAACACAGTGATAACTTTTGAAATAACACTCCGATTGCTATAAAAATGGTTTTATTCCGTTCTACTCCTAAGACAACATATTTTGGTTAATTTGCAGCAAATTTCAGTTTTTGCGTCAAATTTGGGAGAAAAACACTTTTTCTCGAAAAAGTGTTTTTCTCACTCAACACAGTGATAACTTTTGAAATAACACTCCGATTGCTCTAAAAATGGTTTTATTCCGTTCTATGGCTAAGACAGCATATTTTGGTTAATTTGCAGCAAATTTCAGTTTTTGCGTCAAATTTGGGAGAAAAACACTTTTTCTCGAAAAAGTGTTTTTCTCACTCAACACAGTGATAACTTTTGAAATAACACTCCGATTGCTCTAAAAATGGTTTTATTCCGTTCTACGCCTAAGACAGCATATTTTGGTTAATTTGCAGCAAATTTCAGTTTTTGCGTCAAATTTGGGAGAAAAACACTTTTTCTCGAAAAAGTGTTTTTCTCACTCAACACAGATCACTGTGTTGAGTGAGAAAAACACTTTTTCGAGAAAAATGTTTTTATTCCAAATTTCTCGCCTAAGACAGCATATTTTAGTTAATTTGCAGCAAATATTCACTTTTTGCGTCAAATTTGGGATTAAAACAATTTTTCTCGAAAAAGTGTTTTTCTCACTCAACACAGTGATAACTTTTGAAATAACACTCCGATTGCTCTAAAAATGGTTTTATTCCGTTCTACGGCTAAGACAGCATATTTTGGTTAATTTGCAGCAAATTTCAGTTTTTGCGTCAAATTTGGGAGAAAAAACACTTTTTCTCGAAAAAGTGTTTTTCTCACTCAACACAGTGATAACTTTTGAAATAACACTCCGATTGCTCTAAAAATGGTTTTTATTCCGTTCTACGGCTAAGACAGCATATTTTGGTTAATTTGCAGCAAATTTCACTTTTTGCGTCAAATTTGGGAGAAAAACACTTTTTCTCGAAAAAGTGTTTTTCTCACTCAACACAGTGATAACTTTTGAAATAACACTCCGATTGCTCTAAAAATGGTTTTATTCTGTTCTACGCCTAAGACAGCATATTTTGGTTAATTTGCAGCAAATTTCACTTTTTGCGTCAAATTTGGGAGAAAAACACTTTTTCGAAAAAGTGTTTTTCTCACTCAACACAGTGATAACTTTTGAAATAACACTCCGATTGCTCTAAAAATGGTTTTATTCCGTTCTACTCCTAAGACAACATATTTTGGTTAATTTGCAGCAAATTTCAGTTTTTGCATCAAATTTGGGAGAAAAACACTTTTTCTCGAAAAAGTGTTTTTCTCACTCAACACAGTGATAACTTTTGAAATAACACTCCGATTGCTCTAAAAATGGTTTTATTCCGTTCTACACCTAAGACAGCATATTTTGGTTAATTTGCAGCAAATTTCAGTTTTTGCGTCAAATTTGGGAGAAAAACACTTTTTCTCGAAAAAGTGTTTTTCTCACTCAACACAGTGATAACTTTTGAAATAACACTCCGATTGCTCTAAAAATGGTTTTATTCCGTTCTACGGCTAAGACAGCATATTTTGGTTTAATTTGCAGCAAATTTCATTTTGCGTCAAATTTGGGAGAAAAACACTTTTTCTCGAAAAAGTGTTTTTCTCACACAACACAGTGATAACTTTTGAAATAACACTCCGAATGCTCTAAAAATGGTTTTATTCCGTTCTACGCTAAGACAGCATATTTTGGTTAATTTGCAGCAAATTTCAGTTTTTGCGTCAAATTTGGGAGAAAAACACTTTTTCTCGAAAAAGTGTTTTTCTCACTCAACACAGTGATAACTTTTGAAATAACACTCCGATTGCTCTAAAAATGGTTTTATTCTGTTCTACGGCTAAGACAGCATATTTTGTTAATTTAGCAAGTTTCACTTTTTGCGTCAAATTTGAGAGAAAAACACTTTTTTTCGAGAAAAAGTGTTTTTCTCACTCAACACAGTGATAACTTTTGAAATAACACTCCGATTGCTCTAAAAATGGTTTTATTCTGTTCTACGCTAAGACAGCATATTTTGGTTAATTTGCAGCAAATTTCACTTTTTGCGTCAAATTTGAGAGAAAAACACTTTTTCGAGAAAAAGTGTTTTTCTCACTCAACACAGTGATAACTTTTGAAATAACACTCCGATTGCTCTAAAAATGGTTTTATTCCGTTCTACGGCTAAGACAGCATATTTTGGTTAATTTGCAGCAAATTTCAGTTTTTGCGTCAAATTTGGGAGAAAAACACTTTTTCTCGAAAAAGTGTTTTTCTCACTCAACACAGTGATAACTTTTGAAATAACACTCCGATTGCTCTAAAAATGGTTTTATTCCGTTCTACGCCTAAGACAGCATATTTTGGTTAATTTTGCAGCAAATTTCACTTTTTGCGTCAAATTTGAGAGAAAAACACTTTTTCTCGAAAAAGTGTTTTTCTCACTCAACACAGTGATAACTTTTGAAATAACACTCCGATTGCTCTAAAAATGGTTTTATTCTGTTCTACGGCTAAGACAGCATATTTTGTTAATTTGCAGCAAATTTCACTTTTTGCGTCAAATTTGGGAGAAAAACACTTTTTCTCGAAAAAGTGTTTTTCTCACTCAACACAGTGATAACTTTTGAAATAACACTCCGATTGCTCTAAAAATGGTTTTATTCCGTTCTACGGCTAAGACAGCATATTTTGGTTAATTTGCAGCAAAATTTCACTTTTTGCGTCAAATTTGGGAGAAAAACACTTTTTCTCGAAAAAGTGTTTTTCTCACTCAACACAGTGATAACTTTTGAAATAACACTCCGATTGCTCTAAAAAATGGTTTTATTCCGTTTCTACGCCTAAGACAGCATATTTTGGTTAATTTGCAGCAAATTTCAGTTTTTGCGTCAAATTTGGGAGGAAAACACTTTTTCTCGAAAAAGTGTTTTTCTCACTCAACACAGTGATAACTTTTGAAATAACACTCCGATTGCTCTAAAAATGGTTTTATTCCGTTCTACGCTAAGACAGCATATTTTGGTTAATTTGCAGCAAATTTCAGTTTTTGCGTCAAATTTGGGAGAAAAACACTTTTTCTCGAAAAAGTGTTTTTCTCACTCAACACAGTGATAACTTTTGAAATAACACTCGGATTGCTCTAAAAATGGTTTTATTCCGTTCTACGGCTAAGACAGCATATTTTGGTTAATTTGCAGCAAATTTCAGTTTTTGCGTCAAATTTGGGAGAAAAACACTTTTTCTCGAAAAAGTGTTTTTCTCACTCAACACAGTGATAACTTTTGAAATAACACTCCGATTGCTCTAAAAATGGTTTTATTCCGTTCTACGGCTAAGACAGCATATTTTGGTTAATTTTCAGCAAATTTCAGTTTTTGCGTCAAATTTGGGAGAAAAACACTTTTTCTCGAAAAAGTGTTTTTCTCACTCAACACAGTGATAACTTTTGAAATAACACTCCGATTGCTCTAAAAATGGTTTTATTGCGTTCTACGCCTAAAGACAGCATATTTTGGTTAATTTGCAGCAAATTTCACTTTTTGCGTCAAATTTGGGAGAAAAACACTTTTTCTCGAAAAAGTGTTTTTCTCACTCAACACAGTGATAACTTTTGAAATAACACTCCATTGCTCTAAAAATGGTTTTATTGCGTTCTACGCCTAAGACAGCATATTTTGGTTAATTTGCAGCAAATTTCACTTTTTGCGTCAAATTTGGGAGAGAAAAACACTTTTTCGAGAAAAAGTGTTTTTCTCACGTCAACACAGTGATAACTTTTGAAATAACACTCCGATTGCTCTAAAAATGGTTTTATTCCGTTCTACGCTAAGACAGCATATTTTGTTAATTTGCAGCAAAATTTCACTTTTTGCGTCAAATTTGGGAGAAAAACACTTTTTCTCGAAAAAGTGTTTTTCTCACTCAACACAGTGATAACTTTTGAAATAACACTCCGATTGCTCTAAAAATGGTTTTATTCCGTTCTACTGCTAAGACAGCCTATTTTGGTTAATTTGCAGCAAATTTCAGTTTTTGCGTTCAAATTTGGGAGAAAAACACATTTCTCGAAAAAGTGTTTTTTTCTCACTCAACACAGTGATAACTTTTGAAATAACACTCCGATTGCTCTAAAAATGGTTTTATTCCGTTCTACGGCTAAGACAGCATATTTGGTTAATTTTGCAGCAAATTTCAGTTTTTGCGTCAAATTTGGGAGAAAAACACTTTTTCTCGAAAAAGTGTTTTTCTCACTCAACACAGTGATAACTTTTGAAATAACACTCCGATTGCTCTAAAAATAGTTTTATTCCGTTCTACGGCTAAGACAGCATATTTTGGTTAATTTGCAGCAAATTTCAGTTTTTGCGTCAAATTTGGGAGAAAAACACTTTTTCTCGAAAAAGTGTTTTTCTCACTCAACACAGTGATAACTTTTGAAATAACACTCCGATTGCTCTAAAAATGGTTTTATTGCATTCTACGGCTAAGACAGCATATTTTGGTTAATTTGCAGCAAATTTCACTTTTTGCGTCAAATTTGGGAGAAAAACACTTTTCTCGAAAAAGTGTTTTTCTCACTCAACACAGTGATAACTTTTGAAATAACACTCCGATTGCTCTAAAAATGGTTTTATTCCGTTTTACGCCTAAGACAGCATATTTTGGTTAATTTGCAGCAAATTTCACTTTTTGCGTCAAATTTGGGAGAAAAAAACTTTTTCTCGAAAAAGTGTTTTTCTCACTCAACACAGTGATAACTTTTGAAATAACACTCCGATTGCTCTAAAAATGCTTTATTCCGTTCTAACGGCTAAGACAGCATATTTTAGGTAATTTGCAGCAAAGTCTACGCCTAAGACAGCATATTTTGGTTAATTTGCAGCAAATTTCACTTTTTGCGTCAAATTTGAGAGAAAAACACTTTTTCTCGAAAAAGTGTTTTTCTCACTCAACACAGTGATAACTTTTGAAATAACACTTCGATTGCTCTAAAAATGGTTTTATTGCGTTCTACGACTAAGACAGCATATTTTGGTTAATTTGCAGCACATTTCACTTTTTGGCGTCAAATTTTGCGAGAAAAACACTTTTTCTCGAAAAAGTGTTTTTCTCACTCAAGACAGTGATAACTTTTGAAATAACACTGAGATTGCTCTAAAAATGGTTTTATTCCGTTCTACGGCTAAGACAGCATATTTTGGTTAATTTGCAGCAAATTTCAGTTTTTGCGTCAAATTTGGGAGAAAAACACTTTTTCTCGAAAAAGTGTTTTTCTCACTCAACACAGTGATAACTTTTGAAATAACACTCCGATTGCTCTAAAAATGGTTTTATTCCGTTCTACGCCTAAGACAGCATATTTTGGTTAATTTGCAGCAAATTTCAGTTTTTGCGTCAAATTTGGGAGAAAAACACTTTTTCTCGAAAAAGTGTTTTTCTCACTCAACACAGTGATAACTTTTGAAATAACACTCCGATTGCTCTAAAAATGGTTTTATTGCGTTCTACGCCTAAGACAGCATATTTTGGTTAATTTTGCAGCAAATTTCAGTTTTTGCGTCAAATTTGGGAGAAAAACACTTTTTCTCGAAAAAGTGTTTTTCTCACTCAACACAGTGATAACTTTTGAAATAACACTCCGATTGCTCTAAAAATGGTTTTATTCCGTTCTACGCCTAAGACAGCATATTTTGGTTAATTTGCAGCAAATTTCACTTTTTGCGTCAAATTTGGGAGAAAAACACTTTTTCTCGAAAAAGTGTTTTTCTCACTCAACACAGTGATAACTTTTGAAATAACACTCCGATTGCTCTAAAAATGGTTTTATTCCGTTCTACGCCTAAGACAGCATTATTTTGGTTAATTTGCAGCAAATTTCACTTTTTGCGTCAAATTTGGGAGAAAAACACTTTTTCTCGAAAAGTGTTTTTCTCACTCAACACAGTGATAACTTTTGAAATAACACTCCGATTGCTCTAAAATGGTTTTATTCCGTTCTACGCCTAAGACAGCATATTTTGGTTAATTTGCAGCAAATTTCAGTTTTTGCGTCAAATTTGGGAGAAAAACACTTTTTCTCGAAAAAGTGTTTTTCTCACTCAACACAGTGATAACTTTTGAAATAACACTCCGATTGCTCTAAAAATGGTTTTATTGCGTTCTACGCCTAAGACAGCATATTTTGGTTAATCTTCAGGCAAATTTCAAGTTTTTGCGTCAAATTTGGGAGAAAAACACTTTTTCTCGAAAAAGTGTTTTTCTCACTCAACACAGTGATAACTTTTGAAATAACACTCCGATTGCTCTAAAAATGGTTTTATTCCGTTCTACGCCTAAGACAGCATATTTTGGTTAATTTGCAGCAAATTTCACTTTTTGCGTCAAATTTGGGAGAAAAACACTTTTTCTCGAAAAAGTGTTTTTCTCACTCAACACAGTGATAACTTTTGAAATAACACTCCGATTGCTCTAAAAATGGTTTTATTGCGTTCTACGCCTAAGACAGCATATTTTGGTTAATTTGCAGCAAATTTCAGTTTTGCGTCAAATTTGGGAGAAAACACTTTTTCTCGAAAAAGTGTTTTTCTCACTCAACACAGTGATAACTTTTGAAATAACACTCCGATTGCTCTAAAAATGGTTTTATTCCGTTCTACGCCTAAGACAGCATATTTTAGTTAATTTGCAGCAAATTTCACTTTTTGCGTCAAATTTGGGAGAAAAACACTTTTTCTCGAAAAAGTGTTTTTCTCACTCAACACAGTGATAACTTTTGAAATAACACTCCGATTGCTCTAAAAATGGTTTTATTCCGTGCTACGCCTAAGACAGCATATTTTGGTTAATTTGCAGCAAATTTCACTTTTTGCGTCAAATTTGGTGAGAAAAACACTTTTTCTCGAAAAAGTGTTTTTCTCACTCAACACAGTGTTAACTTTTGAAATAACACTCCGATTGCTCTAAAAATGGTTTTATTCCGTTCTACGCCTAAGACAGCATATTTTGGTTAATTTGCAGCAAATTTCAGTTTTTGCGTCAAATTTGGGAGAAAAACACTTTTTTCTCGAAAAAGTGTTTTTCTCACTCAACACAGTGATAACTTTTGAAATAACACTCCGATTGCTCTAAAAATGGTTTTATTGCGTTCTACGGCTAAGACAGCATATTTTGGTTAATCTGCAGCAAATTTCAGTTTTTGCGTCAAATTTGGGAGAAAAACACTTTTTCTCGAAAAAGTGTTTTTCTCACTCAACACAGTGATAACTTTTGAAATAACACTCCGATTGCTCTAAAAATGGATTTTATTCCGTTCTACGCCTAAGACAGCATATTTTGGTTAATTTGCAGCAAATTTCAGTTTTTGCGTCAAATTTTGGGGAGAAAAACACTTTTTCTCGAAAAAGTGTTTTTCTCACTCAACACAGTGATAACTTTTGAAATAACACTCCGATTGCTCTAAAAATGGTTTTATTCCGTTCTACGCCTAAGACAGCATATTTTGGTTAATTTGCAGCAAAATTTCACTTTTTGCGTCAAATTTGGGAGAAAAACACTTTTTCTCGAAAAAGTGTTTTTCTCACTCAACACAGTGATAACTTTTGAAATAACACTCCGATTGCTTTAAAAATGGTTTTATTCCGTTCTACGCCTAAGACAGCATATTTTGGTTAATTTGCAGCAAATTTCAGTTTTTGCGTCAAATTTGGGAGAAAAACACTTTTTCTCGAAAAAGTGTTTTTCTCACTCAACACAGTGATAACTTTTGAAATAACACTCCGATTGCTCTAAAAATGGTTTTATTCCGTTCTACGCCTAAGACAGCATATTTTGGTTAATTTGCAGCAAATTTCAGTTTGCATCAAATTTGGGAGAAAAAACACTTTTTCTCGAAAAAGTGTTTTTCTCACTCAACACAGTGATAACTTTTGAAATAACACTCCGATTGCTCTAAAAATGGTTTTATTCCTTTCTACGCCTAAGACAGCATATTTTGGTTAATTTGCAGCAAATTTCAGTTTTTGCGTCAAATTTGGGAGAAAAACACTTTTTCTCGAAAAAGTGTTTTTCTCACTCAACAAAGTGATAACTTTTGAAATAACACTCCGATTGCTCTAAAAATGGTTTTTATTCCGTTCTACGCCTAAGACAGCATATTTTGGTTAATTTGCAGCAAATTTCACTTTTTTGCGTCAAATTTGGGAGAAAAACACTTTTTCTCGAAAAAGTGTTTTTCTCATTCAACACAGTGATAACTTTTGAAATAACACTCCGATTGCTCTAAAAATGGTTTTATTCCGTTCTACGCCTAAGACAGCATATTTTGGTTAATTTGCAGCAAATTTCACAATTTGCGTCAAATTTGGGAGAAAAACACTTTTTCTCGAAAAAGTGTTTTTCTCACTCAACACAGTGATAACTTTTGAAATAACACTCCGATTGCTCTAAAAATGGTTTTATTGCGTTCTACGCCTAAGACAGCATATTTTGGTTAATTTGCAGCAAATTTCAGTTTTTGCGTCAAATTTGGGAGAAAAACACTTTTTCTCGAAAAAGTGTTTTTCTCACTTCAACACAGTGATAACTTTTGAAATAACACTCCGATTGCTCTAAAAATGGTTTTATTGCGTTCTACGCCTAAGACAGCATATTTTAGTTAATTTTCAGCAAATTTCACTTTTTGCGTCAAATTTGGGAGAAAAACACTTTTTCTCGAAAAAGTGTTTTTCTCACTCAACACAGTGATAACTTTTGAAATAACACTCCGATTGCTCTAAAAATGGTTTTATTGCGTTCTATGCCTAAGACAGCATATTTTGGTTAATTTGCAGCAAATTTCACTGTTGCGTCAAATTTGGGAGAAAAACACTTTTTCTCGAAAAGTGTTTTTCTCACTCAACACAGTGATAACTTTTGAAATAACACTCCGATTGCTCTAGAAATGGTTTTATTGCGTTCTACGCCTAAGACAGCATATTTTAGTTAATTTGCAGCAAATTTCACTT
Organism: Chrysogorgia sp. JL179-B06; assembly: GCA_035772405.1. Classification (NCBI taxonomy): domain Eukaryota; kingdom Metazoa; phylum Cnidaria; class Anthozoa; order Scleralcyonacea; family Chrysogorgiidae; genus Chrysogorgia; species Chrysogorgia sp. JL179-B06. Next base: position 188,126 of record JAYKKM010000378.1, read on the forward strand.
TTTGCGTCAAATTTGGAAAGAAAAACACTTTTTCTCGAAAAAGTGTTTTTCTCACTCAACACAGTGATAACTTTTGAAATAACACTCCGATTGCTCTAAAAATGGTTTTATTGCGTTCTACGGCTAAGACAGCATATTTTGGTTAATTTGCAGCAAATTTCAGTTTTTGCGTCAAATTTGGGAAGAAAAACACTTTTTCTCGAAAAAAGTGTTTTTCTCACTCAACACAGTGATAACTTTTGAAATAACACTCCGATTGCTCTAAAAATGGTTTTATTCCGTTCTGCGCCTAAGACAGCATATTTTGGTTAATTTGCAGCAAATTTCACTTTTTGCGTCAAATTTGGGAGAAAAACACTTTTTCTCGAAAAAGTGTTTTTCTCACTCAACACAGTGATAACTTTTGAAATAACACTCCGATTGCTCTAAAAATGGTTTTATTGCGTTCTACGCCAAAGACAGCATATTTTGGTTAATTTGCAGCAAATTTCACTTTTTGCGTCAAATTTGGGAAGAAAAACACTTTTTTCTCCGAAAAAGTGTTTTTTCTCACTCAACACAGTGATAACTTTTGAAATAACACTCCGATTGCTCTAAAAATGGTTTTATTCCGTTCTACGCCTAAGACAGCATATTTTGGTTAATTTGCAGCAAATTTCATTTTTGCGTCAAATTTGGGAGAAAAACACTTTTTCTCGAAAAAGTGTTTTTCTCACTCAACACAGTGATAACTTTTGAAATAACACCCCGATTGCTCTAAAAATGGTTTTATTCCGTTCTACGCCTAAGACAGCATATTTTGGTTAATTTGCAGCAAATTTCAGTTTTTGCGTCAAATTTGGGAGAAAAACACTTTTTCTCGAAAAAGTGTTTTTCTCACTCAACACCAGTGATAACTTTTGAAATAACACTCCGATTGCTCTAAAAATGGTTTTATTTGCGTTCTACGGCTAAGACAGCATATTTTGGTTAATTTGGCAGCAAATTTCAGTTTTTGCGTCAAATTTGGGAGAAAAACACTTTTTCTCGAAAAAGTGTTTTTTCTCACTCAACACAGTGATAACTTTTGAAATAACACTCCGATTGCTCTAAAAATGGTTTTATTCCGTTCTACGCCTAAGACAGCATATTTTGGTTAATTTGCAGCAAATTTCACTTTTTGCGTCAAATTTGGGAGAAAAACACTTTTTCTCATAAAAGTGTTTTTCTCACTCAACACAGTGATAACTTTTGAAATAACACTCCGATTGCTCTAAAAATGGTTTTATTCCGTTTTACGGCTAAGACAGCATATTTTGGTTAATTTGCAGCAAATTTCACTTTTTGCGTCAAATTTGGGAGAAAAACACTTTTTTCTCGAAAAGTGTTTTTCTCACTCAACACAGTGATAACTTTTGAAATAACACTCCGATTGCTCTAAAAATGGTTTTATTCCGTTCTACGCCTAAGACAGCATATTTTGGTTAATTTGCAGCAAAATTTCAGTTTTTGCGTCAAATTTGGGAGAAAAACACTTTTTCTCGAAAAAAGTGTTTTTCTCACTCAACACAGTGATAACTTTTGAAATAACACTCCGATTGCTCTAAAAATGGTTTTATTCCGTTCTACGCCTAAGACAGCATATTTTGGTTAATTTGCAGCAAATTTCAGTTTTTGCGTCAAATTTGGGAGAAAAACACTTTTTCTCGAAAAAGTGTTTTTCTCACTCAACACAGTGATAACTTTTGAAATAACACTCCGATTGCTCTAAAAATGGTTTTATTCCGTTCTACGCCTAAGACAGCATATTTTGGTTAATTTGCTGCAAATTTCACTTTTTGCGTCAAATTTGGGAGAAAAACACTTTTTCTCGAAAAAGTGTTTTTCTCACTCAACACAGTGATAACTTTTGAAATAACACTCCGATTGCTCTAAAAATGGTTTTTATTTCCGTTCTACGCCTAAGACAGCATATTTTGGTTAATTTGCAGCAAATTTCACTTTTTGCGTCAAATTTGGGAGAAAAACACTTTTTCTCGAAAAAGTGTTTTTCTCACTCAACACAGTGATAACTTTTGAAATTACACTCCGATTGCTCTAAAAATGGTTTTATTCCGTTCTACGCCTAAGACAGCATATTTTGGTTAATTTGCAGCAAATTTCACTTTTTGCGTCAAATTTGGGAGAAAAACACTTTTTCTCGAAAAAGTGTTTTTCTCACTCAACACAGTGATAACTTTGAAATAACACTCCGATTGCTCTAAAAATGGTTTTATTGCGTTCTACGCCTAAGACAGCATATTTTGGTTAATTTGCAGCAAATTTCACTTTTTGCGTCAAATTTGGGAGAAAAACACTTTTTCTCGAAAAAGTGTTTTTCTCACTCAACACAGTGATAACTTTTGAAATAACACTTCGATTGCTCTAAAAATGGTTTTATTGCGTTCTACGCCTAAGACAGCATATTTTGGTTAATTTGCAGCAAATTTCACTATTTGCGTCAAATTTGGGAGAAAAACACTTTTTCTCAAAAAAGTGTTTTTCTCACTCAATACAGTGATAACTTTTGAAATAACACTCCGATTGCTCTAGAAATGGTTTTATTGCGTTCTACGCTTAAGACAGCATATTTTAGTTAATTTGCAGCAAATTTCACTTTTTGCGTCAAATTTGGGAGAAAAACACTTTTTCTCGAAAAAGTGTTTTTCTCACTCAACACAGTGATAACTTTGAAATAACACTCCGATTGCTCTAAAAATGGTTTTATTGCGTTCTACGCCTAAGACAGCATATTTTGGTTAATTTGCAGCAAATTTCAGTTTTTGCGTCAAATTTGGGAGAAAAACACTTTTTCTCGAAAAAGTGTTTTTCTCACTCAACACAGTGATAACTTTTGAAATAACACTCCGATTGCTCTAAAAATGGTTTTATTCCGTTCTACGGTTAAGACAGCATATTTTGGTTAATTTGCAGCAAATTTCAGTTTTTGCGTCAAATTTGGGAGAAAAACACTTTTTCTCGAAAAAGTGTTTTTCTCACTCAACACAGTGATAACTTTTGAAATAAAACTCCGATTGCTCTAAAAATGGTTTTATTCCGTTCTACGCCTAAGACAGCATATTTTGGTTAATTTGCAGCAAATTTCACTTTTTGTGTCAAATTTGGGAGAAAAACACTTTTTCTCGAAAAAGTGTTTTTCTCACTCAACACAGTGATAACTTTTGAAATAACACTCCGATTGCTCTAAAAAAGGATTTATTCCGTTCTACGCCTAAGACAGCATATTTTGGTTAATTTGCAGCAAATTTCAGTTTTTGCGTCAAATTTGGGAGAAAAAACACTTTTTCTCGAAAAAGTGTTTTTCTCACTCAACACAGTGATAACTTTTGAAATAACACTCCGATTGCTCTAAAAATGGATTTATTCCGTTCTACGCCTAAGACAGCATATTTTGGTTAATTTGCAGCAAATTTCACTTTTTGCGTCAAATTTGGGAGAAAAACACTTTTTCTCGAAAAAGTGTTTTTCTCACTCAACACAGTGATAACTTTTGAAATAACACTCCGATTGCTCTAAAAATGGTTTTATTGCGTTCTACGGCTAAGATAGCATATTTTGGTTAATTTGCAGCAAATTTCAGTTTTTGCGTCAAATTTGGGAGAAAAACACTTTTTCTCGAAAAAGTGTTTTTCTCACTCAACACAGTGATAACTTTTGAAATAACACTCGATTGCTCTAAAAATGGATTTATTACTTTCTACGCCTAAGACAGCATATTTTGGTTAATTTGCAGCAAATTTCAGATTTTGCGTCAAATTTGGGAGAAAAACACTTTTTCTCGAAAAAAGTGTTTTCTCACTCAACACAGTGATAACTTTTGAAATAACACTCCGATTGCTCTAAAAATGGTTTTATTGCGTTCTACGGCTAAGACAGCATATTTTGGTTAATTTGCAGCAAATTTCAGTTTTTGCGTCAAATTTGGGAGAAAAACACTTTTTCTCGAAAAAGTGTTTTTCTCACTCAACACAGTGATAACTTTTGAAATAACACTCCGATTGCTCTAAAAATGGTTTTATTCCGTTCTACGCCTAAGACAGCATATTTAGGTTAATTTGCAGCAAATTTCACTTTTTGCGTCAAATTTGGGAGAAAAACACTTTTTCTCGAAAAAGTGTTTTTCTCACTCAACACAGTGATAACTTTTGAAATAACACTCCGATTGCTCTAAAAATGGTTTTATTGGTTTCTACGGGTAAGACAGCATATTTTGGTTAATTTGCAGCAAATTTCACTTTTTGCGTCAAATTTGGGAAGAAAAACATTTTTTCTCGAAAAAGTGTTTTTCTCACTCAACACAGTGATAACTTTTGAAATAACACTCCGATTGCTCTAAAAATGGTTTTATTCCGTTCTACGCCTAAGACAGCATATTTTTGTTAATTTGCAGCAAATTTCACTTTTTGCGTCAAATTTTGGGAGAAAAACACTTTTTCTCGAAAAAGTGTTTATTCTCACTCAACACAGTGATAACTTTTGAAATAAACACTCCGATTGCTCTAAAAATGGTTTTATTGCGTTCTACGCCTAAGACAGCATATTTTGGTTAATTTGCAGCAAATTTCAGTTTTTGCGTCAAATTTGGGAGAAAAACACTTTTTCTCGAAAAAGTGTTTTTCTCACTCAACACAGTGATAAACTTTTGAAATAAACACTCCGATTGCTCTAAAAATGGTTTTATTGCGTTCTACGCATAAGACAGCATATTTTGGTTAATTTGCAGCAAATTTCACTTTTTGCGTCAAATTTGGGAGAAAAACACTTTTTCTCGAAAAAGTGTTTTTCTCACTCAACACAGTGATAACTTTTGAAATAACACTCCGATTGCTCTAAAAATGGTTTTATTGCGTTCTACGCCTAAGACAGCATATTTTAGTTAATTTGCAGCAAATTTCACTTTTTGCGTCAAATTTGGGAAGAAAAACACTTTTTCTCGAAAAAGTGTTTTTCTCACTCAACACAGTGATAACTTTTGAAATAACACTCCGATTGCTCTAAAAATGGTTTTATTGCGTTCTACGCCTAAGACAGCATATTTTGGTTAATTTGCAGCAAATTTCACTTTTTGCGTCAAATTTGGGAGAAAAACACTTTTTCTCGAAAAAGTGTTTTTCTCACTCAACACAGTGATAACTTTTGAAATAACACTCCGATTGCTCTAAAAATGGTTTTATTGCGTTCTACGCCTAAGACAGCATATTTTGGTTAATTTGCAGCAAATTTCACTTTTTGCGTCAAATTTGGGAGAAAAACACTTTTTCTCGAAAAAGTGTTTTTCTTCACTCAACACAGTGATAAACTTTTGAAATAAACACTCCGATTGCTCTAAAAATGGTTTTATTGCGTTCTACGCCTAAGACAGGCATATTTTGGTTAATTTTGCAGCAAATTTCAGTTTTTGCGTCAAATTTGGGAGAAAAACACTTTTTCTCGAAAAAGTGTTTTTCTCACTCAACACAGTGATAACTTTTGAAATAACACTCCGATTGCTCTAAAAAATGGTTTTATTGCGTTCTACGCCTAAGACAGCATATTTTGGTTAATTTGCAGCAAAATTTCACTTTTTGCGTCAAATTTGGGAGAAAAAACACTTTTTCTCGAAAAAGTGTTTTTCTCACTCAACACAGTGATAAACTTTTGAAATAACACTCCGATTGCTCTAAAAATGGTTTTATTGCGTTCTACGCCAAAGACAGCATAGTTTGGTTAATTTGCAGCAAATTTCACTTTTTGCGTCAAATTTGGGAGAAAAACACTTTTTCTCGAAAAAGTGTTTTTCTCACCCAACACAGTGATAACTTTTGAAATAACACTCCGATTGCTCTAAAAATGGTTTTATTGCGTTCTACGCCTAAGGCAGCATATTTTGGTTAATTTGCAGCAAATTTCACTTTTTGCGTTCAAATTTGGGAGAAAAAACACTTTTTCTCAAAAAAAGTGTTTTTCTCACATCAACACAGTGATAACTTTTGAAATAACACTCCGATTGCTCTAAAAATGGTTTTATTGCGTTCTACGCCTAAGACAGCATATTTTGGTTAATTTGCAGCAAATTTCACTTTTTGCGTCAAATTTGGAAGAAAAACACTTTTTCTCGAAAAAGTGTTTTTTCTCACTCAACACAGTGATAACTTTTGAAATAACATTCCGATTGCTCTAAAAATGGTTTTATTGCGTTTCTAATGCCTAAGACAGCATATTTAGGTTAATTTGCAGCAAATTTCAGTTTTTGCGTCAAATTTGGGAAGAAAAACACTTTTTTCTCGAAAAAGTGTTTTTCTCACTCAACACAGTGATAACTTTTGAAATAACACTCCGATTGCTCTAAAAAATGGTTTTATTGCGTTCTACGCCTAAGACAGCATATTTTGGTTAATTTGCAGCAAATTTCACTTTTTGCGTCAAATTTGGGAGAAAAACACTTTTTCTCGAAAAAGTGTTTTTCTCACTCAACACAGTGATAACTTTTGAAATAACACTCTGATTGCTCTAAAAATGGTTTTATTGCGTTCTACGCCTAAGACAGCATATTTTGGTTAATTTGCAGAATTTTTCAGCAAATTTGGCACACACTTTCTTCTCGAAAAAAGTGTTGTTTTTCTCACTCAACACAGTGATACCTTTTGAAATAACACTCCGATTGCTCTAAAAATGGTTTTATTGCGTTCTACGCCTAAGACAGCATATTTTGGTTAATTTGCAGCAAATTTCACTTTTTGCGTCAAATTTGGAGAAAAACACTTTTTCTCGAAAAAGTGTTTTTCTCACTCAACACAGTGATAACTTTTGAAATAACACTACGATTGCTCTAAAAATGGTTTTATATTCCGGTTCCTAAGACGCTAAAGACAGCATATTTTGGTTAATTTAGCGAGAAAAACACTTTCTCGAAAAAGTGTTTTTCTCACTCAACACAGTGATAACTTTTGAAAATAAACACTCCGAATTGCTGTAAAAATGGTTTTATTCCGTTCTACGCCTAAGACAGCATATTTTAGTTAATTTGCAGCAAATTTTACTTTTTGCGTCAAATTTGGGAGAAAAACACTTTTTCTCGAAAAAGTGTTTTTCTCACTCAACACAGTGATAACTTTTGAAATAACACTCCGATTGCTCTAAAAATGGTTTTATTCCGTTCTACGGCTAAGACAGCATATTTTGGTTAATTTGCAGCAAATTTTCTCTTTTTGCGTCAAATTTGGGAAGAAAACACTGTTCCGAATTTTTCAACACAGTGATAACTTTTGAAATAACACTCCGATTGCTCTAAAAATGGTTTTATTCCGTTCTACGCCTAAGACAGCATATTTTGGTTAATTTGCAGCAAATTTCACATTTTGTTTTGCGTCAAATGAGAAAAACACTTTTTCTCGAAAAAGTGTTTTTCTCACTCAACACAGTGATAACTTTTGAAATAACACTCTGATTGCTCTAAAAATGGTTTTATTCCGTTCTACGCCTAAGACAGCATATTTTGGTTAATTTGCAGCAAATTACACTTTTTGCGTCAAATTTGGAGAAAAACACTTTTTCTCGAAAAAGTGTTTTTCTCACTCAACACAGTGATAACTTTTGAAATAACACTCCGATTGCTCTAAAAATGGTTTTATTGCGTTCTACGGCTAAGACAGCATATTTTGGCTTAATTTGCAGTAAAAAATTGTTTGAGAGAAAAATTAAACCTGAAAGAAGTGTTTTTCTCACTCAACACAGTGATAACTTTTGAAATAACACTCCGATTGCTCTAAAAATGGTTTTATTGCGTTTCTACGGCTAAGACAGCATATTTTGGTTAATTTGAAGCAAATTTCACATTTTGCGTCAAATTTTGGAGAAAAAAACTTTTTCTCGAAAAAGTGTTTTTCTCACTCAACACAGTGATAACTTTTGAAATAACACTCCGATTGCTCTAAAAATGGTTTTATTGCGTGTCTAACGCCTAAGAACAGCATATTTTGGTTAATTTGCAGCAAATTACACGTTTGCGTCCAATTTGGGAGAAAAACACTTATTCTCGAAAAAGTGTTTTTCTCACTCAACACAGTGATAACTTTTGAAATAACACTCCGATTGCTCTAAAAATGGTTTTATTGCGGTTCTACGCCTAAGACAGCATATTTTGGTTAATTATGCAGCAAATTTCACATTTTTTTTGAGTCAATTTTGGGAGAAAAACTTTTTTCTCGAAAAAGTGTTTTTCTCACTCAACACAGTGATAACTTTTGAAATAACACTCCGATTACTCTAAAAATGGTTTTATTGCGTTCTACGCCTAAGACAGCATATTTTTGGTTAATTTGCAGCAAATTTCACTTTTTGCGTCAAATTTGGGAGAAAAACACTTTTTCTCAAAAAAGTGTTTTTCTCACTCAACACAGTGATAACTTTTGAAATAACACTCCGATTGCTCTAAAAATGGTTTTATTGCGTTCTACGCCTAAGACAGCATATTTTGGTTAATTTGCAGCAAATTTCACTTTTTGCGTCAAATTTGGGAAGAAATCTCACTCAACACAGTGATAACTTTTGAAATAACACTCCGATTGCTCTAAAAATGGTTTTATTGCGTTCTACGCCTAAGACAGCATATTTTAGTTAATTTGCAGCAAATTTCACTTTTTGCGTCAAATTTGGGAAGAAAAACACTTTTTCTCGAAAAAGTGTTTTTCTCACTCAACACAGTGATAACTTTTGAAATAACACTCCGATTGCTCTAAAAATGGTTTTATTGCGTTCTACGGCTAAGACAGCATATTTTGGTTAATTTGCAGCAAATTACACATTTTGCGTCAAATTTGGGAGAAAAACACTTTTTCTCGAAAAAGTGTTTTTCTCATTCAACACAGTGATAACTTTTGAAATAACACTCCGATTGCTCTAAAAATGGTTTTATTGCGTTCTACGGCTAAGACAGCATATTTTGGTTAATTTAACTTTTTTGGTTTTTTGGGGAGAAAAAAAAGTGTTTTTTCTCACTCAACACAGTGATAACTTTTGAAATAACACTCCGATTGCTCTAAAAATGGTTTTATTGCGTTCTACGCCTAAGACAGCATATTTTGGTTAAATTTGCAGCAAAATTAGTTTTTTCCTCGAAAAGTGTTTTTCTCACTCAACACAGTGATAACTTTTGAAATAACACTTCGATTGCTCTAAAAATGGTTTTATTACGTTCTACGCCTAAGACAGCATATTTTGGTTAATTTGCAGCAAATTTCACTTTTTGCGTCAAATTTAGGAGAAAAACACTTTTTCTCGAAAAAGTGTTTTTCTCACTCAACACAGTGATAACTTTTGAAATAACACTCCGATTGCTCTAAAAATGGTTTTATTGCGTTCTACGCCTAAGACAGCATACTTTGGTTAATTTGCAGCAAATTTCACTTTTTGCGTCAAATTTTGGGAGAAAATCGCTTTTTCTCGAAAAAGTGTTTTTCTCACTCAAACACAGTGATAACTTTGAAATAACACTCCGATTGCTCTAAAAATGGTTTTATTCCGTTCTACGCTAAGACAGCATATTTTAGTTAATTTGCAGCAAATGCACGGGTTTAATTTTCTCACTCAACACAGTGATAACTTTTGAAATAACACTCCGATTGCTCTAAAAATGGTTTTATTCCGTTCTAACGGCTAAGACAGCATATTTTGGTTAATTTGCAGCAAATTTCACTTTTTGCAAATTTGGGAGAAAAACACTTTTTCTCGAAAAAGTGTTTTTCTCACTCAACACAGTGATAACTTTTGAAATAACACTCCGATTGCTCTAAAAATGGTTTTATTCCGTTCTACGCCTAAGACAGCATATTTTAGTTAATTTGCAGCAAATTTCACTTTTTGCGTCAAATTTGTGAGGAAAAACACTTTTTCTCGAAAAAGTGTTTTTCTCACTCAACACAGTGATAACTTTTGAAATAACACTACGATTGCTCTAAAAATAGTTTTATTGCGTTCTACGGCTAAGACAGCGTATTTTGGTTAATTTGAAGCAAATTACACATTTTGTTTTTCTCGAAAAAGTGTTTTTCTCACTCAACACAGTGATAACTTTTGAAATAACACTCTGATTGCTCTAAAAATGGTTTTATTGCGTTCTACGCCTAAGACAGCATATTTTGGTTAATTTGCAGCAAATTTCACTTTTTGCGTCAAATTTGAGAGAAAAACACTTTTTCTCGAAAAAGTGTTTTTCTCACTCAACACAGTGATAACTTTTGAAATAACACTCCGATTGCTCTAAAAATGGTTGTATTGCGTTCTACGGCTAAGACAGCATATTTTGGTTAATTTGCAGGCAGCAAATTACACCGGCGTCAATTTGGCAGAAAAACACTTTTTCTCGAAAAAGTGTTTTTCTCACTCAACACAGTGATAACTTTTGAAATAACACTCCGATTGCTCTAAAAATGGTTTTATTGCGTTCTACGGCTAAGACAGCATATTTTGGTTAATTTGCAGCAAATTACACATTTTGCGTCAAATTTGGCGCGAGAAAAACACTTTTTCTCGAAAAAAGTGTTTTTCTCACTCAACACAGTGATAACTTTTGAAATAACACTCCGATTGCTCTAAAAATGGTTTTATTCCGTTCTACGCCTAAGACAGCATATTTTGGTTAATTTGCAGCAAATTACACATTTTGCGTCAAATTTGGGAGAAAAACACTTTTTCTCTAAAAAGTGTTTTTCTCACTCAACACAGTGATAACTTTTGAAATAACACTCCGATTGCTCTAAAAATGATTTTATTGCGTTCTACGCCTAAGACAGCATATTTTGGTTAATTTGCAGCAAATATCACTTTTTGCGTCAAATTTGCGAGAAAAACACTTTTTCTCGAAAAAGTGTTTTTCTCACTCAACACAGTGATAACTTTTGAAATAACACTCCGATTGCTCTAAAAATGGTTTTATTGCGTTCTACGGCTAAGACAGCGTATTTTGGTTAATTTGCAGCAAATTACACATTTTGCGTCAAATTTGGTAGAAAAACACTTTTTCTCGAAAAAGTGTTTTTCTCACTCAACACAGTGATAACTTTTGAAGTAACACTCCGATTGCTCTAAAAATGGTTTTATTGCGTTCTACGCCTAAGACAGCATATTTTAGTTAATTTGCAGCAAATTTCACTTTTTGCGTCAAATTTGGGAGAAAAACACTTTATCTCGAAAAAGTGTTTTTCTCACTCAACACAGTGATAACTTTTGAAATAACACTCCGATTGCTCTAAAAATGGTTTTATTGCGTTCTACGGCTAAGACAGCATATTTTGGTTAATTTGCAGCAAATTACACATTTTGCGTCAAAATTGGGAGAAAAACACTTTTTCTCGAAAAAGTGTTTTTCTCACTCAACATAGTGCTAACTTTTGAAATAACACTCGGATTGCTCTAAAAATGGTTTTATTGCGTTCTACGCCTAAGACAGCATATTTTGGTTAATTTGCAGCAAATTTCACTTTTAGCGTCAAATTTGGGAGAAAAACACTTTTTCTCGAAAAAGTGTTTTTCTCACTCAACACAGTGATAACTTTTGAAATAACACTCCGATTGCTCTAAAAATGGTTTTATCGCGTTCTACGCCTAAGACAGCATATTTTAGTTAATTTGCAGGAGATTTCACTTTTTGCGTCAAATTTGGGAGAAAAACACTTTTTCTCGAAAAAGTTTTTTTCTCACTCAACACAGTGATAACTTTTGAAATAACACTCCGATTGCTCTAAAAATGGTTTTATTGCGTTCTACGCCTAAGGCAGCATATTTTGGTTAATTTGCAGCAAATTTCACTTTTTGCGTCAAATTTGGGAAGAAAAACACTTTTTCGAGAAAAAGTGTTTTTCTCACTCAACACAGTGATAACTTTTGAAATAACACTCCGATTGCTCTAAAAATGGTTTTATTGCGTTCTACGCCTAAGACAGCATATTTTAGTTAATTTGCAGCAAATTTCACTTTTTGCGTCAAATTTGGGAGAAAAACACTTTTTCTCAAAAAAGTGTTTTTCTCACTCAACACAGTGATAACTTTTGAAATAACACTCCGATTGCTCTAAAAATGGTTTTATTGCGTTCTACGGCTAAGACAGCATATTTTGGTTAATGTACAACAAATTTCACTTTTTGCGTCAAATTTGGGAGAAAAACACTTTTTCTCGAAAAAGTGTTTTTCTCACTCAACACAGTGATAACTTTTGAAATAACACTCCGATTGCTCTAAAAATGGTTTTATCGCGTTCTACGCCTAAGACAGCATATTTTAGTTAATTTGCAGGAGATTTCACTTTTTGCGTCAAATTTGGGAGAAAAACACTTTTTCTCGAAAAAGTTTTTTTCTCACTCAACACAGTGATAACTTTTGAAATAACACTCCGATTGCTCTAAAAATGGTTTTATTGCGTTCTACGCTTAAGACAGCATATTTTGGTTAATTTGCAGCAAATTTCACTTTTTGCGTCAAATTTGGGAAGAAAAACACTTTTTCGAGAAAAAGTGTTTTTCTCACTCAACACAGTGATAACTTTTGAAATAACACTCTGATTGCTCTAAAAATGGTTTTATTGCGTTCTACGCCTAAGACAGCATATTTTAGTTAATTTGCAGCAAATTTCACTTTTTGCGTCAAATTTGGGAGAAAAACACTTTTTCTCAAAAAAGTGTTTTTCTCACTCAACACAGTGATAACTTTTGAAATAACACTCCGATTGCTCTAAAAATGGTTTTATTGCGTTCTACGGCTAAGACAGCATATTTTGGTCAAGAATAACATTTAGGTCAACACAGTGATAACTTATGAAATAAAGACGGTGATGATGAAGAAATGGGTGTGGTGAATGAAGACGATGATGATGATGAAGATGATGATGATGATGATAATGATGATGTCGAAGACGATGATGTCCAAGATGCCCCTGAAGACACTGATGATGATGATGGCGAAGATGGTGATAAGGAAAATTGGGACGAAGAAGGTTATGGGAGGGGTATTTAACTCCTCCCAAAACAACAATAAAACATTGGAGGGGTTAATTGATGAGTATGGTTTTGACAGTGACTGTGAAAGCGACAATGAACAACAAGCCGAGTATATGGTGTGGGACTATATAGATACAAAGGGGGAGGAATTTTTATTTTTTGAAAAAACACAATGTATGATTAAAAAACAAAATTGTTAAAAAAAAACGAGTCTATGTGTCCATTTCTTCTTCTTCTTCTAAATATCCGTAGGGAATTGTAGTAAAATTATCTTCAACAATACGTTTATTAAAAGTAAATGAAAATTTTTTAATTTCACTATTAATAAAAATATTATTTAATTTATCTTTACATATTTTATTTTCATATCTAATTGTAATGATTTGATCTTTATCTTCAATACATTTATTTAATGTTTTAAAATTTAAGATATATTTCGCTTTATTTTTTAAAGAAAATCCTTTTACATGAACTACTTCTTCGTTTAAATTAGTAATATAAGAATAACATTTAGGTCCTGTGGAACAAAACCGAGTAATCCATTCATTTTCTTTTAATTCATTGGTTAATTCTCCTAAATAATTACCGGTTTTAATCGAACAAGTATTTTCATCACACACATAGATAACCGAATCGGTATCAAAATATAAAACATGTTTTCCTAATTTTTCAATTAAATCATATAACTGTAAACGAGCATAAGCTGTAACAAAACATGCGATAACAAAATTGCCGGTTTTAAAAGCTACTGTAGATTCATCAACATTTTCATATGAACAACGTAAAAGAGTATCATTAATAAAATCTAAAGACGTTAATTTTTTACACCTATCGTTAGCTAAAAATAATAATTCCTCATAATCATTTAAAAAAGCAACTTGCGTGTTATTTTCATTTTGTGCAAATTTACCCCACAATGAATTTAATGTTTTCGCTATTGTTCTTAAATCGTGATTTTTTTCTATTTTATCTTTATCTAAACTAATCTGTTCATGATTCAAATGATCTTCCCAATATTGGTTAATTTTAATTTTATTTTTACTTCCGTCACTATTAAAACATTCAGCAGGGAAACCTGACGCCTCTTGTTTTAGTTTTAAAAAATCGTTTACATAAGCAACAAAGATTTTTTCTTGGCGATCATGATATATTTCATACATTTTAATTATTTTATATCCCTTGTCAACACCTTTATTAATTTCAACACTGGTCCATGTACCCCGTAAACAATGATCGTTTTCATTATGTATACATTTATCACATTTATCGATAGCACATTGATTACATAAAGGAAATAATAATTTTCCAGCTAACTCTGACAGGTAAAACACCAAATAAAGATTTTGTGGGGATAATATACTACATTTAATCAAACCGAAAATATATTTTATATTTATATTCTCACACTCTTCATTAACGAAAATTTTAGGGTGTCCAACCGGGAAAACAAATTATTTTTGAACAAAAGGGTATAGAGATGTAAAGTCTACATATTTAATTTGTTCATTTTGTTTTATCTCTCTAAATAAACATATAGAAGAAGTTCGACCACCATATAATCCGTCACACGGTTTTAATATTGTATATGCGAAATTTTTTTGTTTCAATTCAATAATATCACTACAACTATATTTTTTTTCATTTAAAAAATCACATTCCCATTTTTCAACAACTTTATATCCCACATTTAACAACTCATTTGTAAAACGTTGAGTTTTCGCGTATAATATCCCAAATTTTTCATTCACTAAAGTATTCATTTCATATTTTTCAAAACAACGAGGACATCCATGAAAAAAACACCCGTGAAATTGATAAACTGTATTATCATAAAAACCGTCAACAAACCGTCGTAATATTTTTTTTTTCTCCTTGAGAGGAACCTTTATATTCTAATCGTCCTGATAAATATTTATTAATTTCATACAACCAACAAAGTGCTATTAAACTTTGATTTACATTACATCGATAATCTCCTGCAGGAATTATACCTATACATTTTTCTTTTAAAACGTTTTGCCGAAATATTTTTGATGCTAAACTTGCAATAGTAATACAATTTTTTTCATAAAAACTGCTACTCAAGCAATCGAATCTATCATGGATGAAAATTTTACACTCCCTTTTCTTAAAATATTCACATCTCACAACAATAATAATATATTTCATCTCGAAAAATATATATACATTTTTTTTCTTTCATTATACCATTTTTCAAATTTATGTTTATCACTCATATTATCTATATCAAAATATTCCCTATCAATCATATCCCCTCTATACAATAATAATAATTTATTAATTTATATTGCGCGTTCTACATGACGTGATGATCGAATGCGCATTACAATGTTGATTAAAATAGTTAGATACATACAAATATAGATACATATACAAATATAGAATAAGAACAACAAATAAAATAATATAAATAATAAATATAAGAAGAAAGATTAGGTAGAGTTAACATACACTAATCTATAAAAAAACGACTTAAGAAGCCTCTTAAAACAGTCCACATTATTTGCGTTACGAATGTCTGCGGGAAGATCGTTCCACAACTTTGGAGCCGATGTAATAAATGCACGGTCCCCAAGTTTGCATAGGTCTTACATGATGGAGGCTTAAGCAGTAGCTCCTTGTTACATTTAAGATTATACCTCCCAATGACAGACGATTTAATAAAAATTAAATCCTTAATATACAAAGGTGCTAACCCATGAAGTGTAACTTTGAAAGAAGTGGGGTAATATGGCAAAATTTATGCTCCATAAAAACCAACCTTGCGGCAGCATTCTGCACTATTTACAGCTTATCTAGTTGGTATGCAGGTACACCATATTACAATAGTCTACGCTGCTCGTAATAAATGAATGGATCAAAATCTCTGATGCATTCTGCGACAGATACTTCCTTATGCGCCTTATATTATGAAGGTGATAGAATGCGGCAGAACACATTTTAGTAATATGGGTTGCCATGGAGAATTTTTCATCAAACCAGGCACCCAGGTTTCTTACCGACGGAGAAGGTGTGATTTCACAATCACCTACTGTAATGTGATCAATCTTAACCTTATTTAGTTGTTGCCGAGTTCCTATTACAATAAACTCAGTCTTATCATAATTTAACATAAGCATATCGGAGCACATCCAGCGCTTGATGTCATCTATACAGTTTTCCAATGCATTGACTGCTGCTTCGTGGTTGGCCGAACTTTTAGGGCTGAATGATAAGTAAAGCTGCGAGTCATCTGCGTAACAGTGTACGTCAGGTAGATGACAACTGACAATATCAAAAAGCTTACTTGCATAGGTGTTAAACAGTAATGGACCAAGACACGATCCTTGCGGAACACTGCAATGAAGGTGAAACGTATCTGAAATGGATCCATTGACACACACACGTTGTGATCTTCCAGATAAGTAAGACTCGAACCACGATAACACTGTTCCATTACTGCCAAGTTTAGACTGTAGACGCGAAATAAGAATGTCATGGTTGACAGTGTCAAACGCTGCACTAAGGTCCAATAAATGTCACATGCTGTTTATTCATATTCATAAGAATATCATTATGAACCTTCATCAGGGCCGTTTCTGTGCTATGTTGTTTCCTATAAGATGATTGGAATTCGGAATACAGACCATTTACAGTCATATGAGACTGCATCTGATAAGCAGCTGCACTTTCCGTTAGCTTAGAAATAAATGTTAAGTTACTAACAGGATGAAGGTTCTTAAAGTTCAAATCAAGTCCACATTTTTTAAATAAAGGGAAAATTAAAGCCTCCTTCCATTGCTTTGCAAAATATCCTGACTGGAGAGACAAATTAAGCATGGACGTGATGACAGGCAGAAGCTCGTCCATACACATTACAGTTATTGAAGTTGGCATTGGATCTATTCGGCACGACTTCTTGGCAGATCGAGTCACGATATTCCGAACATCATCAATAGAGAGTACTTCAAAGTCTGAAAAAGAAGCTTCAGGACGACTATCCGTTATTAACTCATCAAAAACTACTGGTTTATTGGTTAAATTAACACAAGTATTCTGAATCTTCTGGACGAAGTACTTTCCTATATCATTGGCTACAACTTCAGCATCCGATCCTTCTGGTATAGATAATGTTTTTGCATGACTCAGTCAGTAAGGTCTTTGCTGCTTTAAACAGTCTTCCCTGGTCGTTACTATTGTCATGAATAAAATCACAATAGTATGTACAGCGTGCCCTGTTCATTAAAAGTGTGGCATAGTTCTTTTTCTGTTTAAAAGCAGCCAAATGAATTGCACTTTTAGTTGCTCTCCATTTTCGCTCGGCTCTTCTTCTATCTCTAATTGCTGTTTTGATTTCATTATTAAACCAAGGGATGCGTGGCCTGTCAACAACTTTTCTGGATTGTACGGGAGTATGCTGATCTATCAAGGAAGACAATGTTAAGTTGTAACAACAAACAAGCTCATCCAAATCCGTGATATCATCAGTACAAAGGGATGACTTGGTAAGATCAGTTCTTAATACATCCAAATCGATAGACTTGAGTTTCCTATAAGTAATAGACTTGACAGATGCACGGGTTTAACTGAATTCAGAGAACAAGAAACAACAGCATGGTCTGAAAAGAAGCGACCAATTGTAGGTGGACGCAATATAATGGAATCAAACTGATGAGTAATGAACAGATCAAGGGTGTGACCATGTTCATGGGTAGGTACATCCACATGCTGCATAAGTCCCATTGATTCCAAAATGTCTAGAAACTCAGCAGCATACACATCATCAGGATTATCAACATAAATATTAAAATCTCCAGTTATCAGTAATGGCTCTGCCGACAGTATAATAGTATACTTTAAATCAGTAAATCTATAGGGATGAAACCCTTTTTCATCTTCGAGAAGACCCATACATTTAGGAATAGCAGATAAGGACATAGTTAAAAAAAATAACTATCTAAAAATCGAATATTCTTCTAGCATATTTCTAAACTCATTATTTTAGTACCATTCATAATAGTTTTTGGAATAATTTTTAATTTTTCTAATAAATATTTAAAATTAAAAATTGTATCAAATCTCCCCCCATTATGGGCGATCCAAACAGAACCCTCTTGTTCCAATATAAAACTACATAAATCTTCAACAACACCACTATTATTATTATCAAAAAGAAATTGTCTATACCCACAACAACTAACAGCTTCAATATTTTCATCAATAAAACACGATTGTTTTATTAATGGGATTTGTTGTTTTTTAAACGGGATATCTTGACAGTGCATGCATACTTTTTGTACTATACCATAAAAAGTAACTAACATTTTATTTTCATCTACTTTTGTTTCAAAATCGAAAAAAAATAATGTTGGTGGTTGTTCTTTATTTTTTGGAATAGATAGTGTTTTCATAAAACAATAATGCGTCTTTTTCTGATAACTATAACAATGAAAACAAAATCTTTTAGAACAATCATGTTTTACACTTTTATCACGTTGAATAAAAGAAAATCTAGAACATATTTTATAACATGTTTTACAAAAAAACATATATTGACAAGCAGTTAAACGTGAATAATGTTTTGGAGGTTTAAAAATTTTATAGGTTAAATGATTAAAATAACATGTTTGATTATTAAACAATATATTACAATTAGAACATTGAATCTTTGATCTTTAGGGCATAAATTATTTTTATAACATTTTTGACAGGTTAAATTAGTTCGACACACGTGTGAATCAATAAATTCACCATGTGAAAAATAACTCATACATTTAATACAAAATTTATTGGGTTGTATTTTAGAAAATTCCTTCATATTTAAAACAACATCATGTTTATTATTTAACCATAAACATACTATATTATTAGTTAATTTAATAAGATTTCCTTCAGAATCTGTACGTGAATCATAAATGATATTGTCTAAATCGCGATCTGAATACACTACCAAGTCAACACCTTGAGCATTAAGAAATTTTTCGTACACAATCGAAAATTGTTTAACTTTAACTTCTTCACCCTCGGGTATACCCGATTTTTTATACACATCACGTATTTCATCAATATTAAATAATTCGTCAATACTTTTACTAGGATGTTTAGTCATCGTCTCATACCTTTGATCTTTATACAAAAACGATAGACCTACTAAAATAGATAACGCAAACCAACAATTTTTAATTGTTTGCGTTAACTTAGTACTGATAATATAAAAAACTCCAGTGCGAAATTTACGATCATATTTTGTTATAGATTTATTTACTTTACCCCACCACTATCATTTTCATTTGCTTTATTTAATCTATTGTAAATTTTTTTTGTCCTAAGTAAAGGATTTTTTTTTGTTACTTGATAAATTCTTAGCTGATAATCCTGATGGAAAAGTTTGAATAACTACCATACATTTCCAACCGTTCGCTATCATTTCTTGATTACTTTGCATATGTTTTTCAAAAATATTTAAAAAATATTTTACATTAACATCCCTTAATTTCATTACCGCTGTAGAAAAAAAACCCTTAGGCGCATGACTAAAAATAAATCGCACATAGTCATCATTATTTTTAACACTTGTCCGTGCATAATTAATCAAATAAGTAAAAAGTAACGTCAACGATTGTATAAAAGCTATAAAATTAACACCCGCTTTACGAGCAATAGATATTGAAAAAGTTTGTTCAATCATTTTAAACTTTTCATTTTCTTTTATTCTCTCGACACTAATAATGTTATCGTCATTTGTTTGAGGTTTTTTTTTTCACTTTCAAACAAACTTACTAAACGTTCTATCTCTTTTTTATTATATTTAAATTTCTTCTGTTGATTGTCCATGGTTTTTTTCTTTTTTTCTTCTAAAACAAGAAATACACGAGGTTTTTTTATTTATTTTTTCCTCTCCATCAACAAGATCCATTATATTAATATGATCTGCCTCTTTTACACTAATACAGTTAAAGGTCACCAACGGTTTATCTCTAACACCGATCCAATTACCCATATTTTTCTAAAAAAAATGAGTGAAACTATACATATAGAAATTTATTTAAAAAATAAAAATAACGAACCTTATATAGCCTATGAAGTTTTAGATAATGATGCATGTGTTTTATTTTCACCAGAAATATTTCGTGAATGTCTATAAAATTTTACAGAAGATAATGAGGAAATCATTTATATTAATTATTTAGTAATACAAGAAAGATTAGAAGATTTAAAAAATATATATATCAATTATCATCATCTATTATATATAAAATTGAATGTATTATAAAATTTATATTCTCTTTCCTGTCCGGCTGAAAAACATCTAAAATTGAACTACCTCTTTGACCTATCGATATCTCTGGAAATATCCATAACTGTTGCGAAACCTATACATTTTCTGAAAGCCCTATAAACCGGCTTTTACTTGTGCTTTTGAATTTCCCGAACAAGACACATTATGTTAATATAAATTAGCATTAATTATCATAAATCAGGTTGAAAAACCCTCCATTTTGCTAGAAAACGCCATCTTGGGCGCCCGTGTAGCATCATGAAAATTCAAAACGCCACCAATTGCAGAGTTGTTTATGAAATCAAATCAAACTTGGCGTGTGAGTGGATCTCATGTGCCTGGCGCTTGTCGAATTTCCATTTTTAATTTTGCGTTACCGTGTGCCGTGTTTTTCGATTGACGACTTCGGGGTCTTCTATGACCCCTTTTGACTGTGTCGGACAGGAAAGAGTTAAACAAAATAATATGGTCTATCTTGGAATTAAAACAATATTTAATTATGGTTAGAACAAAATTACCCACAAGAAAACACCGTAATAACTCACAGGTTACTAATAAATCACAAAGTATACGGGACGTTCTTCAATGTAAAAGTAATACTATAAAAAGAATAAGATGTCGTAAACGTACAGCCCATACCCAAAATGTTGGATGCATTTAGCTAGAGAAGATAACTTACGTGTAAAAAAATCAACTATTCCAGATTTTGGAAAGGGATTGTTCGCGTGGAAAAATCAATTTAATCCAAAAATATATATAATCCAATACACGGGTCGAAAAACAAATCAAACAGGATTAAATCGTTAATACGGTATAGATGTGAATGCCAACTATAGTATATGTGAGAATGCTAACAATTGTTTGGATGCCGATTTAAGTACTTATTCTGCAGCTCGTTTTGCAAATAATGGAAAAAGAGGGTCAAAATATAAAAATAATTCCTATTTTACTTATATAAAAAAACAAAAAACTTTTTAGAAAGTTCAAAACGTATAAAACCCCATGAAGAAATTTTTGCTGATTATGGTTCGAACTATTGGAAAAGAAAAAAATAGGTCCGCTCAGGCGTACATGTATCTGCGCTAATATGTATGCTATGTAAATTTTTGAACGATTTACCTATTCAGATCTTTAGAAATGTATTGTTTTCAAAATATGTAGATGTTTATAAATTAGCATAGCATGAACAGTTGCTATGGCCAGCTTCGCCACTGCAGGGAGCGTATGTATATAAAGACATGTTTTCGATATTCTCATGGCATTTTTGTGGCTGGGAACACTGGCCCAAAGAGCGAATGTTTTATTGCTATTTTGAGTTCTTCCAATGTTCCATGAATGTTTCTATATTAACTTGAAGGACACAAGGATCCGAAACACAGATCCATTTCATTTATAAAATGACCCTTTGAAATTTGATAAAAGTGCAATTAACATCCGTAACCCTAACCCGGATTGAGCCTGCAGTACATTATACCAATAACAATGTTATAAAATAGTACTGTATTTTGCAAGTATAAATAGTATTAAACTTGAAAAAGAAAAGATTAATCCAACTTGGTTGTAAACATGCATGTAAAAGATTAAAAAATATATATTAAATTATAACTTATTAACTGTTTTGTATGAAATAGATTAATAGATCTTATAAACATAAACAAACTGGAGTATTATTGAAATGTGTTAAGTGTTAACTGTTATGGGCGACTTTGTCTGTGAGCTATATTGTTACTAAGTTTCATTACTGAACTTAATTTTTTGTGTTTTGTTGTATTGATTTGATGTCTATTTTTTATATATTTATTTGAATTAACACAAATTTAATACACCTTGGAAAACATATAATAAAAAAATATATAAAATGTGACTTATTTTAATATGATAAATTGTTTGCTACTCAAGCTTTTAACGCAAACTCAGAAAATGTTTCTGAGCCCCAGACGGGAATCGACTGCAACCTTCATGATCTCTGGTTACTCTCTCTAACCATTGAGCTACCAGAACTCAGATGGCAGAATGAAAGCTACGTTGCGTACTAGTTTGTACATGCGACATACCGTACGTACTGCTAATTACGTAAATACAAAATATGGGTTCGATTCGCGTCTGGAGCTCAGAAACATTTTCTGAGTTTGCGTTAAAAGTTTGAGTAGCAAACAATTTACCATATTAAAATAACCAAGCTGCAAGTCACATTTAATATATTCTGATAAGATATATAGACATTATCGAGAATGCTGAATTAGCAGTACGTATGTTGCATGTACGAACTAGTACACAACGTAGCCTTTGTTCTGCCATCTGAGTTCTGGTAGCTCAATGGTTAGAGCGTCTAACCGGAGATCATGAAGGTTGCGGGTTCGATTCCCGTCTGGGGCTCAGAAACATTTTCTGAGTTTGCATTAAAAGCTTGAGTAGCAAACAATTTACCATGTCAAAAACAAATTATCCAATATCTAGCCGGATAATAGAAAATATCTGGACGGATATTGAGATTATCCACTATCCGACCGGATACTAAATCCAGTGCAGGCACATTTGCGGATGTCTCACGTATCCCCTCCCCCCCGTTGACTTCCCAGACCCCGATTCACAAATAATGGTAGTTCATGAACATGTAATATTAAACATGTAATATTAAACAGATGTAATATTAAACAGATGTAATATTAAACAGATGAACATGTAATATTAAACAGATGTATAAAGTTGAACAGTTGAATAAAATGCAGTTGAACATAAAGATAAAATAGTTGTATAACATATCTTCAGCCGCCGGAAATACAAGCGTCTGCACGCAGGCTAATTACAACATAGATACAAGAGGTTCCGAAGAGGTTCCGAAGAGGTTGAATTGTCCTGCGAAGAGGTTGTTTAGTCCTCCGAAGAGGTTGAATTGTCCTCCGAAGAGGTTGAATTGTCCTCCGAAGAGGTTGAATTGTCCACCAAAGAGGTTGTCTTGTCCTCCAAAGAGGTTGAATTGTCCTCCGAAGAGGTTGAGAGTCTCTTGTATAAACTGGTATCTGGTCAAACACGTGTTGCCGGCTGTCTTGGCTGAATATTTTGATTTTAACGAGGCTTTAAAAATCTTTTGGCGTCATGTCGCTGACTCCGTACAACCTACGAAAACTGTTGTAGATCACACTTGCAAATTTATTGTAGTTCATATAAAAAAATACTTACCGAATTGTAAAGAATTCTTCTTGAATAATATTCTTGAAACAATGTCGTCGAAATATATCAAAGTCGGAAGTTGTCGACATCTTCTCGGAGAGCGCTGATCGCTGATTGGCTACAAGCTAACACACACACACAAAGCTAACTGCACGATAGCAATGTATATGCGCTTCGCGCAGATACAAAAACGATAATCATAATGGTTTGTAAAAAATGTAGAAGATATGTAAAATTATTAGGTAAAGGATTTAAAGGAAAAAAACAACAAAGAGGTGGTGGTTTTAAGGGTAATAAAAAACAACGTGGTGGTATAAAAATAACTAACTCATTAGGTAAAAATATCATTAACGAAATTAATAAAGATGTTGGAATCTTAAAAACACTAAAAAATAAATCTCAAAAAGGAGGATTAGTACAGCCACGCCATCAGTATGGGGTACCACGTAGATATGGTGGATTTTTAGAGAAAATAAGAATGTATTAATATTATAAATAAAAATATTCTTCATCTTTTATTTGTCAACAAAAATATTTATTATTCCATTTTTATTTTACATTTATTTTATCAACCAATTCAACACGTTTAAGAGTGAATTTTTCAGTATTAGGAAGAACATGATAATTTCTCATTGTTGTCAAATAAAAACTACGTATTGAACGTGCGTTTTCTACACTATTAATTGGTCTTTGTCTCCAATATAGATAATCATTAAATACAAAAAATAAAATAACAAGAAACGCTATCATAACAATGAAATTTTTCAGGAAAATTGTCATTTAACCAAATGTTAATTGTTTCTTTAGAATAAGGAAAACAGTAATTTAGTAAATTATGGTTCATATACATTGAAAATAAACATTGAAAATGTTTTAATATACAATCAGGAACAAGTTATTTTTCTTTATCTTGAAACAGTTGAATTGCAAAACAACACTTTCCACCTACTTGTTCTTCTTCTTCAGATAAAAATATAGTTTAATCTTGTAAGTAATAGAATCAAATACATCTGTAATCTTCAAAAATATATTGTACACTTCAAGTCCATCTTCATTAGAACTAAAACTATCAAGAAAATCCTAAATATATCGACATGTAAAATACCCATCAGTATATCTTGCAGGGTCGTAGAGGTCATCATTCAACTCGTCCATTCTTAAACACTAAATTAATGTTCAATGTTTCAATCTTTCATAACGTGATATAAAAAAGAATTGTTTTCCAACTCTATCTATTTTTTCCATAATTCGAGCACTAAACAAAATTATTTCATACAACGAACAATGTGCATTGTCTGAATCATGAAATTTACAACATTTTTCTTTAATATTATACATTTCAATTAATGTAGAATATTTTTCAATATTAAAATGTTCCAAATTGACACAAGAAATCTTAAGTTTTGCACATATGCTTGTCTCCAGAGTTCCACCTTTATATCCAAAAACAGAGGCATGTAATCCATAAATTGATTTCAGTCGATCAACCATTTCTTTTTGATCCAAATGGTGTTCTCGTTTTTTATTCAAATAATACAATCCATGTAAATGTTTCTGATAAATAATAGTTTTTCGTTCTGAATAATCCAAATCTTTAAAGGCTGGTACTGATGAATCGTAGCATTGAAAAGAATCAAAATATCCATTTTCTAAACAAATAACAGAAACCTCACGATAAATCCATCGACGATTTAAAATAAAAGCTTCACAGTCAATCAAATATGTAATTTTTTTCAAATAATGTGTCGGTGATTCTTTTAAAAAAGAATAATCTTTAATAGAATGATAGGGGCAATCCAGACGTGTTAACTCTTCGCATAAAGCCATAACTAAATTGTTGGTGTTTTTATTTGGATATTTATACTATTTTTTCTACTAATAAACTAGTCTGCGAAAGCAGCCTCTGTCCTCACCCCCCCCCCCCCCCCCCCCCTCTGCGACCAATCGAAGATAATGCCGTACAGTTACCGATGAAATATGATCGGCGGTTTATAATTGGCTCATTGAAATGGGAAACCCCAAATCGAATTTCTTAGTAAACATGGCGGATTACGATGTATTTTTACATGCAGTCGAGTGTACGAAAGGCGGTTTTTGTGTAGAAACCATGAAACAAGAACAGTTGGAAGCTTTATTTAACTTTATCTGCAAGAAAGATGTGTTTGTCAGCCTTCCGACTGGCTTTGGGAAGTCGTAAATATACCAACTCGCTGCTTCGCATTAGTTGCTCTATTTGCAAGAACAGGTTCGATATTTAAATGCCGAGGATAAATGCCATTGGAGTTAGTGCATTTGCTTATCTCAAGCGGACACATTGGATCCAAAACTTCAGTCCGGTGACTACACGTTCGTTTATTCATCTCCAGAATCGTTATTGAGTGATAATTTAAGGCGAGAATTGTTTGGTTCGCCAGTAAAAAAATATACAAAGATCGTGTAAATGGTGTCGTAGATGAAGCACACTGTATAACTTATAAGCCACTGGTAAGAGTATTATTTGTTAAATATTTGTTGATTTTTAATTCCTTCCCGCATCATTTCGATAATTAATATACATTGATGATAAATTTGTTGACGCTGTTGTCTGTGTGATTCAGAGGTTATTATAAGCAGTGCTACACACTGTACTCCCCAAAGTTGATGACAGTTGTCACACTCTTGCAATCCATGCCCATCCCAAATGCAATTGTGCACAAAAGACATCTAACAGTTCATGGATTGCCATATAATTGATTATGTTTTCTTTTACACATTCTGGTGTAGTTGAACTTGAATGGAGTATTTCAATTAACCTTAAGTTAATGGAACTGTAGATGTCTTTTGTGCACAATTGTATTTGGGATGGGCATGGATTGCAAGAGTGTAACAACTGACATCAACTTTGGACCTTCCCAAAATGTAGAGGCATATATGCAAGAAAGTGGTAGATGTGGGGAAAAGGGTAAGGCCATCATTTTATTTATTGGAAGGATGCTTCGAAATGTCAGTTCCCAACTATCTGTACTGCATGTAGAAGAAAATTTCTGTTACAGTTTTTTGACATAAGTTCAGAGGAGATGCTTATGGCCCAGACATTTTCATATAAATATGAATGTTGTGATTTATGTGGCAAATCATGTTCATGCAGTGCTGGTAATTGTGCTGAATTAAATTACTTATCTGAAGCACTGTGTCTGTGCGTACAGCAACACAATGCAGAACTGTGACATCTCAACATCGAGAACTTTTGAGCAACAAGCTTCTGATATTGCGAAACGAACTCATGATTCCCATTTTTGAAAAATTTGTTGAACATGATGCAGAAGTCTACCGCCTCTACCCCAACACTACCTAGTACATTGTATGTTTTCATCCTTCCAGATCAACCAAACTCTTGAAAAAGCTGAATTCCTGTTTAGTTTTAAAAATCTTTCTTTTGCTTGATGATGTTTTTGGTGATGTGTGCCCCTTGCCTGAAATTGACTATAAAGATTATGAACAATCAGAATATGATGGTGAAGATGAATGGGATGAAATTATGGACACTTGATTTAGTTTTATGCATCCAATTAGTGATGTAGACATTTCATCAATTTTGATCTGACCACCACAGAAGACAATGTATTGAGTTTCTGCAATGCTGAAGAAGCTTTACAATTTTTGTGAATAATTATTTCATATATATGCAGACAATAGTAAGATGATAGTTTATTTAAACATGTAATGCACATGCAGAAGTAACAAAAATTCATTAAAATGCACATGTGCATTATTTAAGATTTGATGTACAGTACAGTACATTATGGATAAACATGTATGTATTGAGGTCTGCAGGGGTTTTTGGGCATTATATGGTATCTAAGAGGTTTTAAATCAGTGTACAGTTGTTACATTGTAGGTATTTGGTATATTTAAATTTGATGAATCCTAAAGGCCGTTGATATTTAGTTTTCTGTGCTTCTATGGAATTAATGATATTTTCAGCATACTATTTGTTCAATTTGTATGTACCTGTACAGGTATTCAGTATACTACACTCCTCTGGTTGATATCAATATATACACTACAGTGCTGCTTATATAATTTACTGGTAGCAACTGACAGTATATTTATCCAACCTCTTTCACCTCCCCTGCTGAATCAATGTCTCCTACTAAATAACATCAGTTGACATTAGCTAAAATAACTTAACAAAGATCAATCAACATACTACGGTACTATGTTCTAATTCTAAGCTGATTGAAACTACCGTATATTTATATACAGTGTATATACTGGGAATCGAACCCTGATTGGGGCAGTCACTTTTTCCATATATGTATTTGACTACATTAAATCCTCTCTAATATTAATTTATATATATATATATATATATATATATATATATATATATATAAAATGTTGTGTTACATAGGCTGTGTAGAAATACAAAGCTAATACTCTAAAAAGTTGGTAAAAAAATATGATGAATGGGCCTTACTTGAAATGTTAGACACCCTACACACAATTTCGCAGTATACCAAATTTTTAGAGTATTCGTGATCCAATCATGCAGTTTATAAATATTTAAATTGCTTAAAATACTACTCTTTTGCAGTTATTAAAATAGTTAAAAGACCTGTTTTGTTTTCTTGTAAGAGCAGATAGTAACGGTTGCCTGTTCGACATTGAGTTCGCGTAATTCAGAAAGATATTTATTTATCTTCTTCAAACGCGCAAAGCATATTTTTCGGCAAACATGCTTTCTCGGCTATGTCTATATCCCATGGTAAACGCATTATAGCATCGACAATGTTAAAAGAGCTTCTTCCACTAACAGAATATCGGTCTTTGGGATCATGTAGTACCAACGAACACAAGATGCATGAATATTTATAAGACCCTCGCTTCGCGACAAATCCGCTATCCGCCATTTTGTCATTTATGAAATCGAGGAATTGCATAAATTATACTAATATTTCATACGTCACTGTACGCCATTATCTTCGATTGGTCGCAGACAGAGGCTGCTTTCGCAGACTACTAATAAACCTACAGCATTTTATTCAAATTTTTTTGATTGGGTCTTCTTTGGTTAGATTTTAAGCTAGTGAAAGCTGATTGGTTAAATAATTGTACCCCCCTATAAACAAATATAAAAACCCTACCCAACGTTCTACGCCATAAAAGCAATCATACCCTCATAGAGGAAGGTTATAGATAACCAAATCAAAAATAAAAAGAAGAAAGAAAGAAAATGGAATTGGTTATGAAAGATGTCAAGGCCTATTATAATGGCGGGAATTTTTGCGTCTTCCTCCTACAAGAAAGACCGAAGTCCGAGGAGGAGAGAACGATGGTGATGACGCGATCCAGAAAAAGAAAACTGGTCGAAGAGGTCGAGAGTTGGGGTGCTCTCATGCACCAAAGTTTAGAAGATGTGGTGGAAGAAAAGAAGAAAAAAACATTATAACAATAATAGAACTAATAGCCATTTTAATAAAAAGTCATTGTACAAAAATCAATACTAATACTAATTCATTTTAATACTATTTTTGTCTTTTCTACCAATTGTTGTTTGCGTATTTTTCGACAATGAAATGTTTTATTATCGGCTAATTTACGACATCTATCCTCACTCCAACATTTCCCTGTTAAAGCGCGTTAGCGACCATATTGAATAAACGTCGAGGGGTCGTAAGATCGATCCGCGTAGTGATATATATCACCATTAAAAGTCGTTCTTTAGAACGACAACCAAAAGTCCAAGTCTTTCGCGCTGGACAATACATCTTCAAAATACTGATGTTTAACGTTTAACACCTATCTTTTATAGGAAAATGTATATAACAACACAAATTCACACAGACAAATAATAATTTTTATGGTATGATATTGACCATAGCAACGGGGTTCATATTTCACATACTGCACGCAAACTGAAATTGTATAATCAAAACCAAATAAATCAGACATACAAGTGAAGAGTTGAACTCTTGCTTTCTATAAGATCTACCCCGATTTTGAAATTGAACACATGCTTTTCTTTAAAGATCTCCCACGATTTTAAAAAATACATACACTCTACGGATTATAGTATCGCGGTTGTTAGTATGGGGTAGACGTGTCAACACAAAACATCTGTCTGCCGAAAATTGCTTTAACATTTATTTAAAATAATGATGACAGAGATTCATAGCAACTTTGATTTTTATATTATTACAAAGTCGTTTTTACCTTGCGTCTGTCTATACAGTTAACAACATGATTTTGGAAAAACAGCTAATAATTCTGTCGCGCGCTATTGACGTTAGCGAAGGGTTCATATTTCTCACACCGTCGCTCGCAAAATTTACTTTAATCAAAACCCGAAATTCTCACGCAGACATATGGTGCGAGTTGAACGTTTTGCTTTTCATTAAATAAAAATAAACGTTTGAACTCACTTTCTTTAAGATCTTACCCAGTTTTTGATTTTAAAATAGTAAAATCACAGACTAGACGTGAATTAGTATAGGGTAGAGGTCGTCAATGGTTAGAGGCCGTCACTGGCAATAAGAAGGTTATAATTTTTTCAACCAGGAATATTATGTTTCTGACGATATGATCTTGACGTCCATGTTTTGTATACTGGTATGTATTCCATATATAATCTGTGTTTACAGTACTCCAGCCATTATGGAACATGTTAGACTTACAGTACACTTAGCTGGCCTAGTGGGTCACAACTTATTCTGTCAATGTAAAATACAGCTTATTATTATTATGTTCACATTGGGTATGTTGACACTACTATGTGTGTTAGCTAGATCATTGTCGACAAGCAGACTAGGCATGGCATTCTGAATATAGGTTATAATATATATGTGCACGGTGATATAATTTAGATACTATAGTACACAATGCCATATATTATATGCATTGTTACATGGCAAATATGGTATCTGCAATCTGCATTAGGTATTATTATAAGTAGTATTATTGTTAATGCATTATTATTATTAGTATTAATAATAATAATAATACAATAATATTTATACAGGATAGCCCCTTCAATGCTAACACTGGTATCAATATATGGGGTCTTGTTTTCTAACAAATTTCAGTTGTTACAAATGTACAGTACAATGTTACAAAAACTAATTTTAACTCAAAAGTTGTATATCCTTCACATATTGTCAATTAAGGCAATAGATAATGGTGCTATAACATGTATGAACAGATTAATTGAAACATGGAAAATAGCTCTTTACTGGTAGATATGATGTTAAAATGCCATGGAATTTCCTAACTAGCATTACACAATGTAACTTGCTTCTAATACAAGAGGTACAAAACTTGGGATTTCTATTAACCAATCAGTTTCCCTGACATGCATTATGCCTAGAGACCTCTGATTATGACCATCAATATTTAGTTATCCATATTGCTGCCAGCTCCACATCACAGTAGTCCAATGTGGGTAGAATTATCAACTTACTGTATATAATCTATCCACACCAACAATTGGAGTATTATCCCTAATAGGTACGTCTTAGTAAATCTTATTTGAATGGACCCCTACACATTTGCACTATATATGCATGCCATCCATAGACATTTGAACGAATTTGATTTTTTTAAAGGACACTGTATGATAGAGATGCACTTTCTTCCTTCAACAGCCTTTGGTGTCTATATACAAAATACTGCATTGATTATTTCGTGAGTCATCAATATTGTGATAAAAGTAATTTCTTTCTTAGTGATTGATGGTAGAAACAGCAGTAGACCGCCCACTATTCTGTTGCTGCACTCAAAAATTTAAAAATGCCAAAATGCCCGGGTCTTGCAAGAGGCCCGGCCACATCGCCATGTCAATCACTTGTGATTGGTGTATTCTGCAGACCAATGAAATGTTGCAACCATTATGCGTATTGCGTACCTACCAGTAACACGAAGTACCCGTTCATCACAACACTTTCCCCAATTCCACTGCCTAAAAGCATTTATTATACATTCAAAATTCATTCTCGTTTCCTATTGGTCAATTCCAGTGAATTCTTAATCTCTGGCAGGTGCGACCTCATTTCTGTTGAATACTGTGAATTATTGCACGGAGGTGTCCAAAACAAAAATTATTTAACACTGATGACGTCACTAGGACCAAACGTGCAAAAATTACAAATTAAAAAACGCCTGTAGTAGATTTGTTTGTGGATTCGGCTTATGCATGATATTTAAGAGTTATCCAGACCTCGGTCAAAGTTATCTGCTTTGGCAGGTAAGATTGACCTCGGTCTGGATAATTCTTGATATCATTATGCTCAACCTCATCCAATAATTGTATATTATGCTGTACTGTTACTACCATACAATAACATTATAAAGGTATGAGGTGTCTAAAAATATATACTTGCAATTAAGGGATCAATATTCATACATCTCATGGAAATTTATGGGAGGGGTACACATGTCAGTCCTGGGGCCCGAGTTTTGCTCTCGTGTGAGACAAGTGCTGTAATTTATTTCTTAGTGATTTATGGTAGAAACAGCAGTAAACGTCCCCACTATTCTGTTCAGTGCAGGTGCCAGGTACTGCACCCAAAAATTTAAAAAGTTTACGCTATTTAGTTTGATGTCCAATGGAAGAATTAAATTCAAACAACACAAAGCTCTCAGAGATATTGTCCACTGCAAATTTATTCAGTTTTGCAAATAAATGGGCTAATACCTAATTCAAGTAAAAGAACTACAGTACTGTATTACAGTAGTAAATTAGCAACTACGCTATAAAAGTTTCAAACAGTATAAGCGGGCGAGGGGTGTTGCGTATAACGTATTTCTAGTAGAGTAGGAATTAGATTATTAGAAAGAAACTACCGAAAAACATTTAAGAAAATAGAAAAAGCACGTAATGAGAGTATTGTCTGTGTGACATTTGTTGAAAATTTGGATATCGTTCTAGAAGAACTTGCAAGAAACAATATTTAAGGCGGGGGTCTACCTAAATTTTTACCTCAGAGGCAAAAAAAATGTTTTCAACTTTTATGGAGCTTTAAATACTGGAAGAACATTTTCTGGTTGATTCACAGTCAAATTATTTTTTTTATCTGTTTATAAGTATTTTTATCTACCAGTGACTTAGTTTCCATAGCAACGCATTTAGCATTTTTTGTTTTCTTGCGCATTTCACCCCCCAGAAACGCAAAACAAAACTTTATGTTCAACTTGATCTACTTTTTCGGTTGTTTTCTGGGATAAACTGGTTCTGTTTCCTGGGAAATGGTGTATTGTTTTTATTGTAGCATGCAAAAGTGCAGCCAAGAAAATACTCTTTTATACTTTTGTTATGCTTTGTGATGGTAACCAAGGTAGTAGATAGTTGCGATGGCGAAAATGAACCCTTACATTCAGACATGGAAAACGTCAAGGAATGGTCAGGCAAATGTATATACGTGTCACTTTTAATTTGAATATCAGGAGTCTAAGTCATTCGTTTGCGACAAGTTTCGATTGGGGACGATTTAACGACAACTGTATCTCTGTTTACATAATTTTCGGTGGAATATATTTGTCAGGGGGAACAAGGACCCGTTTCTTCTTGGCTTGAATTGCCATTATCATTTTATTCTCAGTGGATACATAATGTATATTTTGAAATTTAGCAAGCTAGCGGCGTAGACTGGTTTGCTTTGAGTGTCTAGTCTCGTGCGAAACTGTTCACACCGTTGCACTGTTTACGTTCATACGGATCGATTTTGTAATATCTTTATTTCATCTTCAAAACTTTCGACTTGAATACCAAATCACTGATCGACATCACGAAGTGATAGAGTTACTTTTTATAGATTTTTTGCAAGTATTTTTTATAGCGTCAAATCCATCAATCATGTTGTTGTTTTAAATCGGAGAAGAAGGTCAAAGGGACATGCAAATTGGCGCTCGAATTGAGGGCACAGCCCGTGGTTGTTATTAGTGTATAGACAGTACTAGTTCATTGTTAATATGCATAAATACATGTCGTGTACATGACCACTCTAAGCCGGGGAAACTAAAACCTATATTAAAGGCATTATACCATCAAAAATTTTGACATGAGCCGTAGCCCAATTTTAACAACTGGGGTAAATAATACCTAACTAAAACCGGAAGTCGAAAAGGGAACTCCAAATACACCTTAAGCGAGAGATTGCACGCTTTAACTCATCATTCTAAGTTTAAAAAAATATTTTCTTCTACACTTTCGGCTCTAGGGTCGTGTTTATGTTTCACAACAATGGCGGACGCTACTAGTTTCCTACCGTCACAGCCTCCCTCGTTAGCAACAAAGCCAGAGGATCCCGTATATTCTTTTACAGGACCAGGGATCGGGTCATTGGTCTTAATGATGTCCTCGCCAACTGTGAAACACGGCAATGTGGAAACTTAGCCCTACTAAATTAAAAGCAGTTTGATTCGCATCAAAAGCGTCCGCCCGTTGCAAAACATCTCTCGCTAACTCAAACCGAAATACACAATTTCAAATATGTCCAACGACTGTTCACGTGACTACCGTAGCTATACTCGAAATCCAGGGGGGGCTAGTTTTATTTTTTTAGGGGCAACTGCGGGGCTAAAAATATGTATATTATACGAAACCTAATTGCACAGGCATAAAAATTTAAAATTTCAATCTGGGTACGTACAGTACTTCATCACTTCATGTTATGGGATATAGTGGATTCACTGGGTTGGGGGGTTAATGTAAATAGGACTAAGGTTATACGGGCAAAGCAGTATATACAATGAAGAAAAACATCATTGCCGCTCTTCATCTCAACATTGAATTGAAACCCTTGCCAAACAACATCGCTTCTGCCCTACTTGGACCATAATTTGACCTTTGTTCTCGACTATAAACTTTAAAGCCATTTATCCGGGATTGCACTTTTTATACTTTGAGAAAGGATATCTCCGGAACGATTTAACCAATTGACATGAAATTTTCAGGATTTATGTATCTTACCATTTTATTCGGGATAAGCACAGGATTTTTTTGTAGTACTAATAGAACTAATCTTATGGTCTAAAAACTGTTAGATTTTCCATCTTGTCTAGTGGTGTAAACAAATTCAAGTTGTTTTTAAAATTTTTTTAAATCCTATGCTCATCCCACAGTTTTGTACTTTCTGTATAAGAAACAAAAATAATTTTCAAATTTGAATAAATACGTGGGAAGATATCTTTTCTTGAACAGCCAGTAGCCACTCACAGCATGTGGCCTAATTAATTGACTGGTGTCAGGTTTCAATGGGACATATTGCTAAACCAATTATAATTTCGGATTCCTTGTTCATCTAGCTTTAAAATAATATATAGTTTGTCATGGTTCAGGTGAAATGCTTTTCTGTTATTGCAATTTTACTAACACTACTGTAAAATCGGGCTGTTCAGGTAGACCCCCGCCTTAATACAAAAGATTGAAACCGTTAATAGAAGAATGTATTACAAATCAAGAGAATATGTTGAAAAACATTATTTTACAAATCAATAGCCAACAAATGGTATTGATTTATAAACAAATGGAACGTCATGAAATAGGACATATCATTGCTTTTTATTCATTAATTCATATTTTTTTGATGGAAAACATGTAGGGGAAAAAGAAATTGAACTAATTCAACATTGGACAAGATTAACAATTACAGATTTTAAAACTTCAAAAAAAATACTTTTATTAGAAAAAAAAATTCCTTTAATTACATTTCCTTATTTTTTCAATTTTATTAAAATGTTATTTACTATAATTTCACAACATCATGTAATTTAATATTAAAATCTCTAAAATTAAAAATATAATTATATGTTTGTAAATGGGTCATCAGATAAGCTTCTATATATTCTATATTACGTTCTTCAAGTGATATGCTAAAATATGGTGTTAATAAATTTTAATCTAATAATTTCATTCCATATTTAAGTGCATCTACATCAGGATACTCAGGAAAAATATCTATAGTATCTATAGTTACAGGGAATTAATGAATTATTTGTGTTTTAGAAGTTAGTATATCAAAAAAAATTTCACATCTCATCATTTACGGGGTTAGAAAAAAAAAAGTGGATTTTTACTTACAATTTTTATAATTACAATACTGATTACTGTGACTAAAACGATTAAAATTACGTATGACGCAATCAAGATCAATATCGGTTAAATTATTATTTTCAATTCTACCCTGAGGATTATGTTTTGGACAATAAAAAATAAAACATGCTGCTATACAAAATATATTATATCTATAAGATGTAGACTTACTGGCTAGACACGCTCATAAAAAAGGTGCTACAGTTAATAAATAAAGTGCAAGATCAATTAAAATGGGGAACTCAGTGTCTCTACCTATTTTATAAAGCATCTGAAATATTAATATTCTTCCCGTCCCGAAGGGAATCGGTAAACGATTCTCTTCCTGTGAAGGTGAAACAATAGGGGACATAAAATGATAATTATCTTCATGAAAATATTGGGGTCTTGTTACATTAATATATAAACTATCTAAGTAGATATTATCTAAACTAAATAATGAAGATAATAAATAAGGGTTCTTTGATAATATTAACTCGTGAGGGTCTGAATATCTATGTAAAATATATTTTTCACGACTGTCAATATATTTCCACAATGTGTTTTGATTTTCCTCCTTGAACGGTCTAACATTTATAAAGTTTCATATCTGTAACTTCTGGATCGTTTAACCGTAAAAAATAAAATCCAGTGTAAAATTTTGCAAACACATCCGTTTCAAGCTGTAAACAACCAATAATTTCGCCACAATAGTAATTAAAAAGACCAAACATCCAATAGATAAATCCAATCTGTGGATTTCTAAAGCGTTGAAAATACGTGACAACTTTTAAAATACATAAAAAAGAAATGTTTTTTTCTTCCACTTTTCTTTTTTTCAATTGTCTTTCCAAAATTGGTCGTTGTCTAGTTGTAAATTTAAAAGCTCTTTTTCTTTTAGGTTGATTTCCCATCTAAAAAATCAAATAAAAATACTAATCATTACAATAATATTCATAATTCTTCAGAAAAAAACTTGAAAAATACTCTCAAATAAGCACATAAAAAGCTTAATAAATACTAAAAACCATACAAATTCATACTCTCACCATTGAATATTTACACGGCTTCTATTGATATTCAGTCTTTAAATATTCTACTCTTTAAAATCCTTGTCGATCGCTTCTTATATATATACATATCTCACTAGGCTAATGCGATATATCGATAAATATCGATATTTTAAAAATATCGATAAGCGATATTCAATTTTACGCATATCGAAAATATCGAAAGTTTCAACTTCACTAAACAACCAAGTCGATTTTTAAAAAATAATTTCGGCTATTATTGTCGTAAAGTAGAGAACAGCTCAACAGCATACGCTAATTGAGGTGACGAGATCTTATTGCGGTTTAAAACACGTAGCGCCGGTCCCGCAAAACAAAAGACCAATGCCTCCCATAGACGATGTCGCGTAGGAAGACAACTTACTGTAAATAGCGATGTAAACAAAGTATAATCACGCTAATTCGAATCAGTTAATGTATTTCTCAAACTAAAAGTCTTTGCTTGGTGACACTGTGCGAAAATAGGTGAGATAACTGTCAGCCACAAGACAAAGGACTGCTCTTAATGCTCTGGCGGCATTGAAATAGATTTAAATAGAACTTACGCATTTTAGCAGTTACGCGTAGACCAGGTTTAAAAACAAAGTATCAGAATATCACGGCTCTTTCTAATCCCGCAGTTCTGAGAGTCGCGAAGTAGTCAAACTAATTTCGTTAATGTTCAAGTGTTCAATCAACTCAAGTCTCTAAAATGTCGAAAAACGAGTCCTACAATAAGCCAAACAAAGCAAACATGTCGGTGTTTCTTGCTGAAAATTTGTAAATTTCTCTTTATAGAATGCAAAAAATTGTAAATAATTACTCTCTGTAGATTGAACATTCCATGCTTAATAAACCTTTAACGTTTTAACTTGTTTGCGTTTTTTTTACATGTGCCTACGCTTACCGCGCGTGCACCGAGGTAAATTGATTTTTCGTATTTGCTTCAATTTCGATATTCGATATCGCCGAT
This sequence comes from Chrysogorgia sp. JL179-B06, assembly GCA_035772405.1. Lineage (NCBI taxonomy): Eukaryota > Metazoa > Cnidaria > Anthozoa > Scleralcyonacea > Chrysogorgiidae > Chrysogorgia > Chrysogorgia sp. JL179-B06. The sequence goes on from JAYKKM010000378.1 coordinate 225,651, forward strand.
ATTATCGAAAAAAATTTTCGATATCGATATATCGATATTTTTCTATATCGCATTAGCCTATATCTCACCCTCCAATTGACTTCCAGTTTTATTTTTTGATTTTATAAAATTAAAAAGAAAAATTCTATTTTACTTCCAAAATAACCACACCCACCTCACTTCGGTTCTGGTGTTCACTCGGGACACATCTCTCTCTCTTGCTCTCTCTGTCATTTTATTTTTTTTATAAAATACTTTTTGCAAGTAACTTTACATTTATTTTTTTAAAATCATTTTTACTTTTTATATTTTTTAAAAATAAATACTTTTTTTTTGTTTGCTCCTGTGTGTGCGCGCTTGAAGGTCGTACTCTCAAAAAAGTGCGAAGCGCTTGAACCCTCCAATGAGCTGTAGTATTTATTACTAACCAGCATTGATGCGCATTCAACCCGCAGTACTCTTGTAAATCGCGACTGGTTTAGACTTTATTATCTGGTCTTCCTCCTAAAAAAAGAGGTTAATGTCAGGTGGGACTAGTCCATCGAGACATTTAGCTCACCGCCAGATCGATCGATTGCTTGTTGTACGTCAGGGCTTTTTGGATGTTAGCATGTGGTGAAAGAGCTGGCTAAAGTAACACATAGTTTCACAGGAGTAATCTTATTTTATTTTGCTTTTTTTATTTTTTTATTTTTTAAGACAAAAATATATACAAAAGCACACAACAATATATCGACAGTGCTCATACATTGCGTTATCGGATCTACCTCTATATTAAAGTGTATATTTTGTATATATATATATTTTAAATAAAAACATAACACCCCTCTACTAATAAAATTGGGAAGAATGGTTTATTCTTCCCAATTCCACACACTAGGACAATTCCCTCCCTGTAAAAAAAACAGAAACACCAAAAAATCTTGAACGTATCTACTTCCGGAAACGCCTTTTTTTCTTATCCAAAATCATTTTACAAAAAATAATACCCCATTTACTTCCGGAATAACTACACACCACCTCATTACAGCTCTGGTCGTCGTCGGGATAACAGCTCCGTCGCTCTCTCATTTTATTATTTTTTTAAAAATACTTTTTTCCACAAAATCACGCATCATTTTTTTTTATAAAATACAATTCAACATTTCTATTTTCAAAATATTTCAACCATCATCTTTCTTTTTTTTTTCCAAAATACTTTTTCCAAATCACAAATCATTTTTTTTTATAAAATACAATTCACACACTATCTCTATTTTTTTTCAAAATATTTCACATCAACACTATTTCTTTTTCCATAATAATTCTTTTTTAAAAAACTTTTTCAACAAGAAACCAAGAAAGAGTGGCGGACATGTTTCCTTCCCGACCAAAAGACAACTACCATCTTCATGTGTAAGGGATTGGCATTGGCTCTACAACCATATCAGATTGCAAAAGTATTATTTGAATTGACTTTCCCCTCCTGAAACTATTAGTTATTAACTAACTCACAGTTGGACACTTTTTGGGACACCTCCCTGGAAAAAACGCGATACCCTTTTCTCTGATTGGTCAATTCAAATATTTACTGCAATCTGATTGGTTAAGAGCTAGTGCCAATCCCTTACACATGAATAATAATAATATAATATATATGACTACTCCCGTGCGACAAAACAAAGACGGAAATGGTCTCTTATAAACATTACAAAAAATTGTCCGTTCATTTTCTCATATGGTACTCGTAGCACCACCCCTTTTCCGTAAGCGATGGCCACAAGAACATGTAATCTTCGTTCACCAGCAAGATCTTTACATCCTTTTGCAGTAATTTCCAAGCCCTCGCTTTTCTTTCGCCAAACTCTCGATTTTGGGGTAGTAGCACTGTTGAAGGGATTATGCTTGTGGACAAAAGAAACACCGTCAAAGTAAAATGAAACTTCGTTAGACCAAAATCTTAGATAGTAGTAGTAAAAGGCCGATTCTAACTCACCCCCCCCCCCTCCTCAGGAAAAATCCTGAGGGGGTGAGTTAGAATAGGCCTTTTACTACTACTGTCAGGGTCAAGTTTAAAGGTCAAGTCTCAAGGTCAAGGTCAAGGTCAAGGTCAAGGTCAAGTTCCAAGAATTATCTCAAAAATAATTCCAAGAAACGCCTTTAAAAAGGGGCGTGGTCGAAATGCCTTAAAAAGGGGCGTGGTCGAAATGCCTTAAAAAGGGCGTGGTAGGAATGCCTTAAAAAGGGGCGTGGTCAAATTTTGTTTAATAAGGGCGTGGCCAAATTTTTTTAAATCAGGGTGTGGTCGAGTTAGACTCCAGAAATAATTCCAAAATATTGTTGCGCGGCGTGGTTTACGTTCTGTAGTAACTACATGCAGTCAGACTTGGCTTGGTGGGTTCGGGTGGAGGTTCGAGTCAGACGGGTCCTGGTGGTGGCTCGTGTCCCCTATTCCGCGATGAGGTAGTGTCCCAATGCTAGAGTGTTTACCTTGTCGGGTAGGATATGCCGCTTGTCGTCGTTACTACTTAGTGCTATCTTGTTGACCGTCTCTGTGTAGATTTCGTGCTTCCTACTTCTAAAAGTGTTCATACTTCTCATCTGTGTCTCTCCGGAGAACAAGCACTCTTTGTAGTTTTCAAATGTTATTGATTTAGCTACAACTCCTTTCTTCATCCCCTTACATTTCTTCTGCTCTGAGTTGTTAGTCTTACATGCGTACAGCTTGGCTCTTAGACCAACAAACTCTAGGATTTGTTCTCCGTTATTCTCGTCCTTGAATAGACCTACAACCTTTTTGTTCAAACCTGTTGGAATACAGGATGGGTGGTCCTTAGAGTACTCAGAGGTGTCGAACCTCTTGCTAACGTCATTTGAGATGTCTTTGTAGAAGTCATCGGTGTGTATCTCGTACATTAGACTGTCCGTGTCGGTGAACAATAACTTAGCAGCACCCCCATATTTAGGTTTGATGTATTCGTAGTGAAACTCGTACATTACAGTCTTACTCAGATCTAGGATACTCATTCCGAGATAGACAGGTTTGTAGAATTTCACTTTCGTTCTCTTCATGTGTACTGCTATTAGGTTCTCGCTAAATATTGTACGGTGGCTATAATTTGGCTTGGAAACTAATTTGTTCATTTTCTTTTCGTTCGTCACTAGCTTGATGTCTACCCTATTCCTAATATTTTCCATAGTTTTTCCAAACACTGAGTTGTTCATTAACTTAAAGAAATCTTTCTCAAAACTGTTTGTAGCCTTTGTTCTCAGTTGTGTGTTAAGATCTATGTAACTTCTCATCCAATCTCCCTCTCTGAAAGTGATTCCTCTGTGAATTTTCGTTAGCTTCGTTCCGTATTTAAGATACAGCTTGAGGTTCTCGCGATGAACAACGTACTTGTTCTTGTTCGTCAGATTAGGGACTAGCTTTTCCACTCCGTTAACTAACAACCTCTCTGGGGCTAGAGGATAGTCGTTATGAGCGTTGTGGAGTTTCTTAGGATATTCTAGGTCAACTTCTAGAATACAGGGTATGTTCTCCCAGTTCTTTAGTCGTGCACTGTTCATCCACTTGAAATTTCCCGTAGGTAATTTCATACTCATAGCACATCCGTAGAGGTTGTTTGCGTCGAGGTATGGTAAGTATACACTAGGTTTGGTAGGATCGTGTTTTGCTTGTGGCACTGACTCTGGTGTTTTCGTGTACCCCATATGTTTGTTATTGGCTTTGGCGTGTCTTTTTGTAATGGTGGACACTCCTCCTCTGATGCCTCTCTCTATCATCAACAACATGTCAATGTCGGTCAACAATTCTAGTTCTACTTTTGTTGTTTTTAGTAGCGCGTCCCATGATAGTCCTGGAGACGTGTAGTACCATGCAGGGTCTAGTCCGTAATTTTTCGTGCAAACAGACCTGAAGTTCTCGAACACATCCTCCAACAACATCACATCTGTCAACAGGTAAAGGTCGTGGTAATCCTTCATAGTCTTCATTCCGAAGTTTTTCCAAACTTTTTGGGCGTGCTCATAGTCCTCGTCGCTGATGTCGGTGTCAGTCAGTTTCGAGTAGAACTCTTCTTTAGTAGGTAGCTTTTTCTTTTTTAGCTTCTTTATCTGGTCCATGTACTCGTATGGGTAGACACCTTTTTTGGAAACTAGCTCAAAGTCTTCGTCTTTTTCGAACTGTTTTCTTGTGGCTACTAACTGATCGTGAGATAAGTTCTTTGCTAGTCTATCTAGACTAGAAGCCATGAACTTAAAACTGTCTAAGAATCTGATTTCTCTGGTGATAGGTTTTTTTTACCAGTCTTATCGGTGTAGTGGTCCACCACAATGTTTTTACTGAATGAGATGTATTTCTCCTCGTTACATGGAATACAGTTCACGTCTCCACCTAAGCTTTTGATAAACAAGTGAGCGTCGTATCCAGACAAGTTGTGGAAAATAACAGGAACAAATTTTGGTAATTTGTATTTTAGATTACACGACGTGTGTGCAGCTCCTCTGAATTTTCCTGTCATGTGACAATGGTCTCTGACTTTGTAGTCTTTAGGGTGGGGGGAGTCTTTTTCGCAAATCCAGCACTTTGTGCTTTTTTCGAAGTTTTCCATCTCCTCAGAGGTCAGATTCATTGGTACCACCACCTTAAATCTCTCATACGCTCTACACACGGCTTTCTCTACCTCTTCTACGAACGACTTGGCCAGGTCGTCTCCTGGTTTCTTCTTGGTTCTACTCACAGGCTTCTCCCAGTATAGTTTGTCGTCACTACATTTTAGGTGGAGGGTCCATCCTGATGGTGTATGATGTTGGTATTTGTTGGTAAAACTACTATCTGGTTTGTTCTCACATCCTTCAATCTTCTCGATGAACGACTCAAAATCAGCGTAGATCACAAATGGCACGTCTTGTGTTTTGTGGTTGCTCGTGAAAGTTAGTTTGTCGTCTTTACCTTTTTCTGGCATTACAGTTTTAATACTATTAACGTCTGAACAGTATTCGTCGTGCTTTTCTAGTGACTTAGTGTTATTGAAGCTATTTAGACATCTATAACAATAGTGAATCTTATGTTGGTGATTGTTATTCTTACTTGACATGAGTCTACTCATGTTCTTGATCCAGACGTAATGAGATGTAGTCTCATTCTTGATGTAAAGCAAGTTAATGGTGTCTCTAGAGTTTCCTTGGATAAGAAGAGGGCTCACCTCATCCTTATCGTAAACAAATACGTTTATTCCTATCTTGTTATTTTTTGAGAATTTCTTAATGTCCTCTAGTGGTGTAGGAAACCTAACTTTGGTCCAATCGTAGTTTGTCGAAGCTCTTTTGAGTCTCTTGCTTGGTCTTTCTTGGTTGTTCTCTTCGAGTGGCATTTTAGCAACAGTTACAGACCACTTGAAGCACATATTGTCCTTTTCGTTTCTAACGTTTACGATGGCTTTTTTGTGAACTAGTGCTTGTGGTGTAGGAATGTGGGAGCTCCCAGACATTGGCGCGTACTTGTCGATATGAATACTTAGTCTCACAACATTAAGAAGTCTCCAGTTACTTCCTCTAGACAAGTATGTTGCGAAGCTCTCTAACATTTTCTCAACCATCTTGTTGTACATCTTTTCAGAGTTTGTGCCAGGTAGTATAATCTTTGTGAGAGTGTGAAAGTGTGCCTCAGCTTCAACCTCTTCGTCTTTCGCTGTGCGAACCATCACACAATCCAGAATTAACTTGGTCTTAATTCCTTTTTTCATCTGTTTATTCCAAAGGTCTAACACAGCAACTTTTGATTGTTCTAGGAACACCTTTGGTTCTGTGTTTGTCCCAGCGTTAATCTCAAAGTTATTTGAGAAACCTCTAAGTGAGGTCTCACTCTTTTGTGGTATAGTTTCTCTAAATATAGAGTCTATCTTTTCTTTGAACAAGTTAAAAGCACTTGTTGTATGTTTCTTAATGGGTTCTGGTATGTGGTCTACAATCCACTTGTTCCATTGACCCATCTTCTTTTCGAGAGACTCCTTGAATAAAGTCATACGCTCTCTCACACTTCTTCTTGGTGTAGGAGGTGCAGGTGTAGGTGTTATTATAGGTTCTTCGAGTCCGTGTGGAATTGGTTTATCCATTATGTTTTCAGGACGTGTCGTTTTTTCCGTCCTACTTGACATGTTATGTTTATATACTATAGGATATGTTTTATTTCTTTAGACCCTTTCTAAAAAGAGTCGTTTTTACAATTTACTATACTAGTACAATGTAATCACACTTCCGAATTTCTCAAATGCTTTTTGGTCTTCAGGTGTTTATATTTAGAGGTCACGTGGTATGGCCTATCGCACGTCTCACACACCCATTTGTGAGTGTTCATCCACTCTTTAGTTTGCGCTCTGGCTGCTCTTAAAGCTTCTTCTTTGGTTTGGTAAATTCTAGGTCTTCCCATTATATAATACTAAATGTTTTATTTCTCTAGACCTTTTCTGATCCACTCGTTGTAGTATGGATCTCCTCTCCCGTCCCAACCTAGATCCTTGTACACTACGCTATACAGGTTGTGCTCGAATCGCACCTTGACCTTACCAGGTTTGAGGTCGTTAAGACTACCTCTCAACTCTATACCTCTTCTAGAGCATATTCTTATGACATAGAAAATATATTTCGATATATTCTTGACAATCAGTTTGTTTCTTTTAAGAGACCATATTATCTCTACAAAATCACTGATCACTATTGGTATGTCACTCTCACTAACTAGTCCAGTCACCATTCTCTCTAACCACTTACTGTAACTATGAGCCGATTTCCTGCACATCCAAATGTTAGGTACAAAGTTTCTCACGCGTCCGTAGGTAGTCTCTCCACACTTGTTACAACTAAATATACCATCTTCGATTTGGGTTCTGTGGTTAATACACTCGTAACAGTATGTGGTGTCGTTCCACTTTTTTGGTTTTGCGTCCCTACTTCCGTTCTTGATCTCGTCCAATGTGTACCCTAATGTAGTACCACTCCACTTTTTTGACGTCTCAATCTCGTCCAACGTATACCCAGCGTAGAACATTCTCATTGTGCGTTCGTCAACCATCTAAGTTACTATACTATATGTAAAGTGCGTAATAGTTAGGTAACTTGTAATCTCTACTGAATGTCTTCCCATTGTGCTGTGTCGTCGTGATCTGTCTTAATCGATCTCGAGTGTCTGACAATAGTAGTCTCAACTCTTTGGTCTCGTTTACCTGGATAATGAGGTTCTTACATAGTACAGTCAACGCTTCGTTGTGTTTCTTCTGGTTCTCGAAAAGTATCTTCAATACGTTATGTGTATTTGTCTCCAGTGCGTCGTGTTTAAGCTTCTCGTCTGCTTCCATCGCTATCTCCTTCAAAGTTCTAACACTCATAACTATAGTGCTACATGTATAGTTATGTTTAGATCACTCTGTACACCAAGTACCCAACGGGTATCCCGACAGCTCCGACGAATATCATTTGGTATTCTTTCATCTCATCAGAGGGTTTATAATAGTCTGATAACTCAGGCTCTTTACTAAATGTCTTCCCATCATACTGTATCGTCAGTACTTGTCTTAGTTGATCCAGAGCGTGGTTCGTGTCATTTATGTCTGCATTAGCATCTGACAACTGTTGTCTTAACTCCTGAACTTTATCTCTCTGACGAATCTCATTCTCGTAGAACTTTTCTTTCGCTCTTGCGAGACTCTCCAATGCTTTGTTGTGTCTCTTTATCTCTGTCTCGTAGCCTGTATGGTTTAGCTTGCTGAATAGAAACCCAGCTCCTGCGAATGCTATGGCGTTGAACAAACCACCTGCTACCGCACTAGCCATTATATATTACGCTGTGTTATTTTGAGAACGGGTCAATAGGTAAGTATTTCTTGCTCTGCGCCCACTTAACGAGTAGCGTTGAAACGCCTACAGCAGTCGCTAACTTGAGGGTGCCCTTCACTGATTCAGGAGTGCCTAACGGTTCTTTTAGTACCTTCTTCGATGCCATGGATACGGCTACGGCTCCAGCAGTCACAAGGGCTGCGTCGTATAGCTCGTTCATCAGTTCTTTTCTGTCTATTGATGCCATATATTATACGATATGTTTTAATCGAGGCTGTCGAGTTTACGTGATGGTTTTATAACAACGGTCTTAGGCTCTTCGGTTACTACTTGTTTGTCTTGACTAATCGTGTAATACAGTGAGCCAGCGGCTATTACCACTCCAATAGTACCTATGATGTATCCGTAATTAAAACTATCGTCCTCACTTACCACTCTCTCTCTCATCTTCCTCTCTTTCGCAGCTTTAGATATAGCAGCCAAGCGTTTTGCCTGCCTCTACTCTCTTGGGGTCTTTGACCTTTGTTGTCGACGTTATAATAGGTACGGACTCGTTGTCAGTCATCTATACCATACGTGATATCTCGTCACAGACCGTCTCACAGTCATCTCACAGATCATCTAACAGGTCGTCTAACAGGTCGTCTCACAGATAGAGTATTCTATGAAAGTATCTTTGGTGATTAGACAGTGTGGTTTCACTCCTAAATCTTCTATTACAATACTCACACAGAGCCCTGGAGTCTCTCATATATGTCTCTATGAAATGTATTATCTCATGTTGGTTTGAGGATAATAATGTGTTGTACCCTTGTGATCTTAGTCTTCTTAATACCCTCATCTAGTTATTCCTAATAACCCCATTACCTTTCGGTGTTTTGAACTCTATAGCAAAACCATTGTATCTCTTATGTAGTTGCGGAACTATCAAATCTGGTTGTCCGCTACTGTAACCCTTCTTCCATCCATCTATTCTTTTAGTAGATGTGTCTTGGTACTCTCCCAACCCTGGGATGACTATTGTTGGATGATACTCTCTAATATATTTAACTATATTATAATGCAAGTCTGTCTCGTTCATTATTGATAACTGGTTGCATTGTGTGTACTGACCCGTCTTTCTAATAGACGGTAGGACTTCTGTGAATACCCATTTTTGAAACTTCTTGGCTGACTCAAGTTTCGACGAGAAGACTAGAGAGTAAACTCCTGGCTCCGACACGAGTATCATGTTTGGTTGCAAGTTTAAAGGGGGGCGCGAGTCACGCCCCCCTTCAAACACATCTCGTTTGGCCTTGTATATATCGTCAACGTGTACACTGATAGCCCACTTCGCGTTTTTATACCCTAGTGCCTTAGCGACTTCTTTTCCATGGAACCATATGTTGTCTCCATCTTTAATAGTCGTGACTGAACTGTTCTCAAAACTGAAATTTTTGACAAGGCTCGTCATATATAATACACTGTGTGTAATATTATAAGTGACTCTGAGGTCCCACTTTGGGACCTCAGTTTTCGTCGTCTTTTATGCGGAAAACACCCTTGGTTCTTATGTGTAGACCTGTGTCTAAAGGGAGGTCGGAACCGGACCCCCCTTGTGTCTCGTATACTTTATTGTACCTTTTCACCATTCCGTTGATTGGTGGGCATAAGTCAGTCACATTATCGTCCAACACTTTAACGTCTGAAAGGAACATTGACTCGTTGTAAGGAAGACCTCTAAGATACGATCTTAGTTGTGTCAGTATCTTTTTGTAGCTAGTGTGTGCGAACTTACAGTGCTCCACTCTACTCGTCAGATTGGATTTAGCCAAGTAGCCTTGAATGACCACGCCAGGACCACTAATACAAGCAATAATTATAGGGTTAACAGTTACCGATCCAGCTACAATCCCTACTGTTGTTAACCCTATGCTAGTCATGTTCAACGATAGTTTAATTTTCTTCAACCTCTTATATTTCCATTTGTAACAGGCTTCTAGCTTGTGGTAGTACGCGTACAAGCGTTTGAGCTCTAGTGTCTCCTCCTCTGACATGTCCTTTGATATGTGATTGAAAACAATAACTGACTTCTTCTTCATATATCTTACTTTATATTATACTCATTCATCATCTTCCCACCAACTACTAGCACGTCTCGGTTCGTCATGTAGCCAGAGACTATCTTCATACCGTAGAACTCTATCAGAGACGGGTACGCGTAGGGTGCGAGCAACGATTTTGGTCGATGTATTGCGAATATTGTTCCATAGGGATACCCTATCTCGTTATAGTTAGCTGTGAAGTCTGAGTCTGTCGACCTTATGTTGTTGACTCTAACATGCGAGTTACCCATCTGCCAATGTATTGATATCATGTGTCTCTTAGTGGTGTCGATACTATTTGGTATTGTACACGTGTACTCCTTTGCTGGGAGGCCACCACCAAACGACAACTTATCAGTTGTACCACCTTTATATCCGATGAACTTGTCCCAAGAACCATCATCGTTTGAGATAATCGCCTCCCAATCTGCTGTAGACACCCTCTTGGCTAACCTCGATACCACGAAAACGGATATGTCACAGTACTGCATACGTGGACAGTTAAAGTGCATTCCAACCTCTAGTTGATATTGAGTTATTGTAGGGGATAGGAAGCTATGACCACTGTCAGTACCAATAATAGGACCATAGGATTGAACACTTTGCACTAGTGTGTTTCCAATGTCTCTCACTTTATTTGTCCCACTGTGGTAAAACTGCGTCATGTCCGTGTTCGCGGTGTGCTTTGTGATGTTAAAATCGAGTAGAACGTTATAGGACTGCACTTTAAAGTATTGTGATAAGTACACGGACTCCAACACTTTTTTACTGATAGCGTCCAAATCATCGACTGGATCTGCTATGTTTTTGAGTGCCCTGAGCGCCATATCTATATCTCCAGACATCCTCCCACCGCTCACGCTTAGTTTAGGGTCATTGTCTAGATGTCTCTTCGCTCTTCTTAATATTTTGTCGCTCTCGTAGTCTCTGTCCTCAAATCCATAACTTAGACTCATTATGCTATAACACATATTTGCTCACTAAATAGCCAGACACAGCGGAAGCCCCTAGAACTAGCCACAACTCTGTCGCGTTGCTATCTCGTGTCACCTCCAGACGATATTCTTGGTGTGTCACATTTGGTGTTGCCATGCGATGTGCCACCTTTGGTGGCTTGTCAAGTGTCTCCAGGTGCTCTCCACCTTCCTGGTGTGCCACGTTTGGTGTTGTCAGACGATGCGTCACCTTTGGTTGTTTGTCAAGTGTCTCCAGGTGCTCTCCACCTTCCTGGTGAACTTTCTTAACCTCCATCGTTGGTGCGTAGTTTAGCCCACTATTTACTCCAAACTTCATACTCTGTGTAGCAGTCTTTAGCAGGTTGTTGTACCCAGCGATTTTGTTTTTGAGGATTACCACGTTACTTGGCATTAACCATGTAGACGGTGATAGTGCTAGATTTTGGACAACGTTAGTGTCTCTAATCGACTTGTTCATGTTGAGAATCCACGTTGACACGTCATAGTTTATAACGCTATCCTCCACCAGCTTTCTAAACTCTTGTTGAGTCTCTAGACTGCCTGCAGAACCACCAACGACTGACACACGCGTCCTCGCTTGTGCGCCAAGTGTAGAGTAAACGAAGGCCTCTATAGACTGATTTAGATACTGTCGCCCAATGTTGGTGAGACCGTTCGACACCAGAGGAACGTATCGTTTGTAGTCGTTCTTAACGTCGTTAATCGTGAAGACTCTCTCCTCGCCTGTTGTACCATCAGCAAGAACTTTACCGTGGTAGTAATGTTTTCTAGGGATCTTGTCTGTTTTACCATACAATTCTCCAGCGTCAAACTCTCTACTTATCGATCTCATACTCTCACCACCTTCCATCCTTCTTAGAAGTCTTCTAACAGTAAAGTACAGATGGAACCTCATCACACTTGTGATAACAGGGTGGACTTCTTGTGAGGGTGACAAGTGTTGCAACGACACTCCGCAACAGAAACTTGCACAATACGTTGCAAACACAACCCTATAGTAGCTCTCGTTGTCGTCCCACTTTGACTTTGTCTTTGACGTGACTATTTGTAAGATTGGTAGCTTTGAGAGAAAGTAGCTCTTCTGATTAACGAAGATTCTAAAGTTGTTCACTGGATAGTTCAACACGTTTTCCGTTGGATAGCCATCCCAAAGTCCCCAATGGTTCTTGCGACCTCTCGATAGTGGTTGGATAGTTCCACCAGAGAGCCATACTATTGGGAACTTGCTATTGTGCAACCACTTCCACATACTCTTGTCATTTTTAAATATAGCGTTGGTAATATTAGTCGACAATATGTCGTTGTTGACGAAGTAGATGTCGACCCTTGTCACGTCACCTTGTCGTGTTTGGATAGGCTCAAAACAAAACTTGGTCAGTGTGGCGTAAGGATACTTTTTTATGAAGTCCGACTTGGCCTTCTTGATAGCGTCTCTCGAGTTCTTAGTCACTTTGTCATAGTTCTCACCATAATAACGTCTGATCAACGTCTCGAAGTCTACTGGTTTGTTTAACGTCTCCACTGGTTTGTTTGTCGTTAGATACTTAGTATACTCCGGGTTACTCTTAAACTCACTTGAGTCTATCGAAACGTCACCAATATTAGTTTTCGTCACGAAGAATATATGTGTGTGCATATTGTCGTCAACGTCAAGAAAAAACCTATTCTTGTCAGCATAAGGATACTCTTTTTTGAACTCATCCATCATAACATACCGTACGTTATATGAGAGTGGTAGTATTGATTAGTGGTTCAACGGAAACTATAGACCTACCAGAGTCAACTCTAGCAACTAACTCAGACCCTCACTTACTAGTGAAGAAGGCAACCATCTTTTGGGACTACGTTAACGTAACCACAGCTAACAGTAAGATAACTTATAACAGTAACAACCACGTTTTTAGTCCTGGGTACCACACCTTTAAAATGATCGCCGACGACTTGAAAGAGTTAGGAGACGTGAAGCTAGTGGCTAACAGACATGACTCGACGTGTACGATAACAACTGATCAACAAATAGAACTGTTTAAATTTGGACAACTCTTGGGATTTGACGAAAACACTACAATAGCCACCACAAAAACCAGTCCTAACGTTGTGAACGTTAACATAGGACTGAAATACATACAAGTGACATCTAATATTGTGGACAGGTCTAAGAACATAGTTAATGGTAGCAAAAGTGATTGTGTTGCAGTACTGCCAATAACTAGCACACAGACACTAAAGGGCTCTGTACAACATTTTGGTGTTGGGTCAAAAATCCCAATAAAAAAAGGAGTCATCCACCAACTAGAGTTCAAGATAACAGATCAGGACGGTAACAGTGTTAACGTTGGTGAGGTGCTGTTAGATTTACACATCACGTAGTGTATATGGACGTAGAGCAAGAACTAAGAGATATTTACTACAACCCATCAACTGGTTACCAATCTGCCGAGAGGCTGTACCAAAAGGCACAAGAAGACGGTCTAAACGTTAGTAGGGCAAAGATAAAGGACTGGCTAAAATCTCAAGACACGTACACTAGGTACAAACCAGTTGTTAAGAAACATAAGTTTAGACAAACGTTTGTTGACTATCTGGGTGAGCAGATACAGATGGACTTGGTCGATATGGGCAAGTACAAGCACAAGAACAACGGGTACTACTGGATACTAACAGCCACTGAGATCCTTAGTAGGTATGCTTTCGCAATACCCGTCTACAGGAAAGACACAGAAAACATGACTAAGGCTGTCGCAAAGTTATTGGAGAAGGTTAAGGTTAGATTTGGCGAGTACCCAAAGCTAGCTCAGTTTGACGATGGTAAGGAATTCTACAACGTTGGTGTGAGGGATTTATTGGAGAAACACGACGTTAAGTACTTTAGCACGAACTCTGACAAAAAGGCAGCAGTCGTGGAACGGTTTAACAGAACACTCAAGACGTCTATGTGGAAGTACTTCTACAGTAAAGGAACGTACAAGTGGATTGACGTTTTAGATCAGCTCGTTGAGAATTACAACAATACCAAACATAGTACTATTCTAATGAAACCTAAAGACGTTAGTAAGAAAAACGAAAACGAAGTGTGGACGACATTGTTTGGACACCATTTCGGTGACTACCCACTACCAAAATTTGAAGTAGGTGAGACTGTCAGGATATCAAAGTACAAGAGCATATTTGCAAAAGGGTATGAGGCTAACTTCACTGAGGAGCTATTCAAAGTGACAAAGGTCATACGTGGTGACCCTACTGTGTACGAGATAGAGGACCATGAAGGGGAACCTATCGTTGGTAAGTTCTACGAGGAAGAGCTATCAGCTGTTGATAAAAAAGACGATGTATACAAAGTCGAAAAGATACTAAAGAGAAAGAAGGTGGGAGGTAAGAAGATGGCTTTAGTTAAGTGGCTTGGCTACGACAGTAAACATAATTCATGGATACCAGAAAGCGATATCCAAAACATTGAGTAGTATATAATGGCTGAAGGAGGGTTCGATGAAATCGAAATGCAAGAACGTGACAAGCTTAAATCATACGATGATATGGATGACACCGCCTTGGACAACGAGTATGACACACTCGCCAAAGAGAGATTTGATCTTCTAAGAAACGACGACCCTGATAAGCTGGAAGTTGTTAAGGTTAGTATGAAGTACATTGATCGTTTACGTGATGAAAGAAAAGCAAAGACATCTTTTATAGGTAGTGATGATGGTAAGACAGTAACAATAACTAGAAAGGATCAAAGGAGTAGATCAGCCCCTGAGGCTCGGTTTATATACACAACTAACCGACCTATAAACGACGTAACACCATCTATCGAAGACTTTATTAGTAGAGAGTTTAATAAGGATGGTTTTAGGTTTAACCCACACACTCATAAGGTGATTGAGTTACGATTACTCGTTAGTAGGACTAAGAACAACAACATAACTTTTAAGCCAATAACAAGTAGAAATAAACGAGGCGCACCACAAATAGTACTAAAACGTGACGCTGCCGGTGTTCTACAATATAATGACGCTAATGTATCGCAAGAGGCAGTCACACAATTTAAAAAATTGATGAGTGATATCGTGAGTGAGCAATACGATAGAGACGCAACCGTTGAAGGCATGTCAATGGTAGACACAACTTCTGACGTCCCCTACGTAAAAGGGATGACTGACGAAGAAAATCGAGCGTACCAAGGTGTGATAAACCCATCAAACACTATAGATCCACAATCAAGAATTGGCGACAACGGCGCTCTACAAATTCAAGCCAACTACTTTCAGGACGCTATAGACACAACACTTGAAGAGAGAGACAATAGTGATGACTCTATAGAGGTAATTGAACTTGAAGAAAGAATAATTGGTTTAAGAGAAGCGAGAGACGGAACACTTAGACAGAGAGAATTGGAGGAAGTGAGAGAGCAACAAGAAGAGGACGTCACTCGGTTGCAAAAAATAAAGGAGTGGTTTAAGGAAAACTGGTTGGGTGCTTCAGCTTTAGGAATAACCATAGCCTCTTTTATCACTACAATTATAATATCCGCTAGAAGCGTTGTCTTCAAAGGTGGTCAAGCACTTGGAAAACTAGGAAAAGCTATAACTAATCTAGCCACAAAGGCTGGCCCTCTACTGGCTGGACTGCTAAACGTGGTGGCGACTGCGCTAAAGTGGGGAGCTGCAGGCATATCTTGGTTAGCGTCTAATTTGTGGATCCTAGCGATAGCACTAGCTTGGTTCGTCTACGACCAGTACAAACAGAGGAAATAAAACACGTGTTATAATATATAGTATGAATACTAGCGAGAAAGAGTTGCTTCCTGGATATAGACGTCGTGAAATGTCTGCTATCAAAGGCACAAGAACCCGTCACGTTGTGACACTGAAGCCTAACAAAGCCAATCCAGAGGAGGAGTTATACATTGATATCCCAAAGACAAAGGGTAATACTTGCTTGGTACCCTCCAGTTTCCATCTGCTATTCGACTTCAAAAATGCAAACGTGAAATCATGGTTTCTTAATAACCTATCGAGACTACTCTCTGAAAAACTGGTTATAAAACTAGCAGGTGAGACTGTGTACGACAACTGTGGTGAGAGTGTTATCGGTACGTACAGAGACTTGTGGAGACCTAAAACAGAGCGAACGGCTATGATTGAATACGGCCTAGCAAACGAGAACCTTCGAAAGTTAATCTCGAAGGATGACAGCGGCGCGGCCAGTGGAAACGTACAAAAAGTTAGCGATGGTCTAATGTTCTCTGTTCACGGCACCAGACAAAAGATTCAACTTGACAAGATTCTGGAAGATCATGGCTTATACACTAGAAAACTTAGCGTGT
Source organism: Chrysogorgia sp. JL179-B06 (assembly GCA_035772405.1). Classification (NCBI taxonomy): domain Eukaryota; kingdom Metazoa; phylum Cnidaria; class Anthozoa; order Scleralcyonacea; family Chrysogorgiidae; genus Chrysogorgia; species Chrysogorgia sp. JL179-B06. The sequence continues at coordinate 241,829 of JAYKKM010000378.1, forward strand.
TGTAAGCGTGTTCTAAGTACACGTAGGCGTGTTCTTAATACACATAGGCGTGTTCTAAACACACGTGAGCGTGTTGTTGACGTGTTGTGATATGTTAGACGTGTTGCGCCGTGTTGTAACAACACGTAGCCAGAACACACTAACGTGTTGTTATAACATAAAATGCGTTACAACACGCATGCAACACGGCTTGCTACACACAAAGCGTGTTGCAAATCAGTTAAAAACACACTGACGTGTAAAAAGTCAGACATTTTGTAACACACTATGCGTGTAAAAAGGGAGACATGTACAAAATGACCGCTGAATATTAGTGTTTATGCGCGGGCACAGTATGGCAAAATGGCGGAAGGTTATAAAGGAGCGACGGCTCGATTTTTGACGACAGTGAAATGATGTTGGAAGAATATGAACAATAGTAATAACAAGACTTTGACGAAGTAAGTAATTGTTGATTTTTCTGTGATATTCGAAAACCGTTGCCCGTTGCGTTTGCAAAGTGTTCGCAAACAACTTATACGTATTTGTCCACGAATTATTTCAAGATTGAGCTCCCCGATGCGTGATTGTGTGCCTTTAATATGACTCTTACTTGTGATATTTTAACGTGTGTTGGCAATCCTGCCAATCATTTTCAGTTTCATATTGACTTGTGGAACACTATTCGTGTCATTTTACAGGTGAGAGTGTAAAAAGCAAACAACGCTTTTATTGAAAAGGCGGGAAACGAAATAATACAATTATAAAACATGTACCAAGACCATAAATCAGTTTTTAGTTTTTATATTAAAGACTTCAAAAATGTTACAGCTTAACTGGATATATCCGAATTAAGACTTAGACTATTGTATACTTCTACAATAAAACCTGATTTTTAAACAATGTTTTTAATATGAGGTACAGGTGAATGCTATTCTATACTGTATGTCCCAGAAAACACCAGGGTCTTCGTAAGCTCTTTCTTTTTCTGCTGAGACCATGATCGAAAATCGTCCACAACGTCAAAGCGAAATGCCGAATTTTAGTGAACTCATCAAAATGTTAACGGCAGAAGGTTTGGAGGAAGTTGTAAATGAGCAAGAAGGTCAGTTATTATAGTGTATTTTTGTGACGGCAATATATTTTTTGTTAAAATTCTTTCTGTCAATTGTGAGGATATACTAAGAAGCATTTCTGCTAATAGTAATATTAATAGTATAATATACTAATACTTTAATGAGTAATTGTTTGTTTTCCATTTACCGCACAAACGTGAACAGTCATTTGAATGCTTAAACTTCTAAGTTTGCGATTTTGCCTCGAAAAATTCATGTGAATTGACAGCAAGGCTTGGGCAAATATTAAGCTATGTTAGGCCACATAAAAAAAATTGCTTGTTTAGCGTCCCCGCCCGACCTGGGAAATGTCCCCGACCTCAATTTTATTTTTATTTTTTATTTTGCACAAAACATAGTTTAAACTATCAAAACTATCGTTTTTCCACCTTTCCAGTCTTTTTATTATCCATGGTATTTGATATTTCTAAGGAAACTAGCTGACGTCAGCGTGAAAACCTTGTTGAAAATCGTGATGTCACGAAGATATCACGAGTATGCAGATTTTGCTGAGTTTCTCTTTGACTTCTCCATATTTTCGTATTCAGGTAGCTATATTGAGATTCCAAAAAGTTCCATCATTTCACAAACCTGCCTATAGCCACGACTAAGTGTTCGAGGTAAATGTTGCTCGTCTTTGTTTCAGCTGTTTTCGTTTTGTTGTGAAGAAACTGACGTCGTAAAAACTACCGTTGTTTTAGTTGAAATTTGCGACGCGTTTTTCACCGTCTAAAGTTGGAACTTTTCGCCTAAAATGAGTAATGGTAGTTGTTATATTTTTTGGTAGTTTGACTATCATTTTTAGCTGTATTATTGCAAAAAGTTGCGATTTATGGGGATTTTGTGACGTCACGATTTTCAACTAGGTTTTCACGCGATCAACTGGTGCTTTAACCAATCAGCACGCTGGAAACGTCACACGTGATCTTAGTTTCCTATCCAGTCTTTCTACCATCCATGGAAATACCCTACTCATGTTTTACTGTCCATTTGAGCATTGTCGATCTCCATTGTGTCAGGCACCTCGATGAGACCATGATCAGACAAAAGTGTAACCATGGTTGATTGAAATTTTATATCCGGTTTGCTTTGTCACGACGGTTTTTAATATAAAAAAATAAAAATTAAAACCTCCCTCCCGACCTGGAAAATTTGGAATGGGTGGATGCTAAACAAGTAATTTTTTTTATGTGGCCTTATTCTGTTTCTTTTTTCGATTTTCAGGTGGCACAGGTTTTGTATTTTATATGTTTTGTTGTTGATATTTGTTGTGTTTATTTTTTGTTGATCTGTTTTTAATTGAGTGCACTTGTTAAAAAAGTAAAACGTAAAATGAAGGCTTTTAGCACTGTATGCTTATATAGGTAGTTAAAAATTATATTTGGCAATATATTCATTGTTTCAAATTCATTTTGGAAGAAAGAAAAAGTAACTATGTCGATAATACCACTATCTTAGAAGAGGAAATCGACGAGGCAACACTTGACCTTCTCACCTTCTGACAGCAGAAGAAACCAAACTATTGGTGTTATGTATTGTATTGTGTTAAGTGTTGTGTTGTGTTGTATTGTATTGTATTTATCATTTATAGACCCAGAGCAAGGGCAATTCGACGAAATATTACCCCGAGGGATGATGATATCATCCCGAGGGGTAATATTTCGACGAATTCCCCGAGTGGAACAATCTTGAATGCTGTCTTGAAACGTCTAGAAACGCCTTGGAACGTCTTGTTGTTCCTCCATTGTTTACAGGCTTTATGCGCGCGTCCTAGCTGGGTACGAGCGGGGTATTCAAACTCAAATTCCCCGCTGCTTACGTCATCAGTGGGGAATTTGAGGTTAAAGCGGGGAATTCCAGTTTAAATTGACTCAGGTCATGTGGTACAAATCTAGCTCTTTGATTAGACAATTATTTATAGTTGATCGAGGTATAATGTATAATATATAATATATAATATAATATAATATTATATTATACCTCAACTATAAATTGTCCAATCAAAGAGCTAGATTTGTACCACGTGCACGACCAGTCAATTTAAACTCAAATTCCCTGCTTTAACCTCAAATTCCCTGCTGATGAGGTCATCAGTGGGTAATTTGAGTTTGAATGACCTGCTGATGACGTATTCAGCGTGGAATTCGACTACGAATACCCCGCTCGTACCCAGTACTCGCGCGTAAACCAAGACGAGCCTGCATGTAAACAATGGAGGAACAATTAAGAAGAGGTTCCAAGACATTTCAAGACAGCATTCAAGATTGTTTTGGTATAATATATAATTTATAGACCCTCAGCTCGGGGAATTCATCAAAATATTACCCTCGGGATATATATATATATATTATATTTATATATATTATATTTATATATTACATTTATATTTATAAATGATAATTATATATTATATATCATATATCATTATATAAGTTGTGTCTTACGCACGCTGTGATTGGTCAGTTACCGTGTTTATATCAGGCTATATAACATGGATGGATTACGCCATCTTGATATGCGCCATCAATTAGCCATATCATACGCCATCAATTAGCCATCACACGCCATCAATTAGACATCACGGAGCCATCATACGCAGTAAGGAGAATTTACGTGTTGATAAAAAAGATATTTGTACATTTTATTTGCTTTCTACGGGTTATTTCATAAAAGAAATATAAAACATTTTTATCCGTGTTCCCATACGTTATATAAACACTCGTGGAAGTTTGGGAGAACTCGAAATCGCATGGAAACACTCGCCCTAAGGGTTCGTGTTCCCACTATGATTTCTCGTTCTCCCAAACTTCCACTCATGTTTATATATCAGTATGTAAACACGGAAAATGTTTTCTATTTCTTAAATATTATATTATATCATTATATTATATTATTATATTATATTATATTATTATATTATTATATTATATTATATATATATTATATATATATTATATTATATTATATTATATTATATATTATATATATTATTAGTACTACAGTAGCTAGTGTTTGAGCAAAACTCTCTACCCAGACTCTGCCCTCTGTTTGGATTTACTATACTGTGTATATATATATATATATCTATATCTTAATCTATATCTATCTATATATATATAGGGCCGCAAAACGTCTGTTGTTTGTTGTTGTATCTATCTATCTATCTATCTATCTATCTATCTATCTATCTATCTATCTATCTATCTATCTATCTATCTGACAAAATATGTTTCAAATACACTGTACACAAACTATTAAAATGAAATAAAAATAACTTACATGAAGAGATTTCAAATAATTTTGATAAGTTTACTCTTCATGTAAGTCATTTTTTATTTCATTTTAATAGCTTACAGTGTATTTAAAACAGATTTTGTCATAACTTGTAAATCCAAACAGAGAGCGGGGTCTGGGTACAAGTTTTGCTCAAACCAGCTGGTACTGATAATATATATATATATATATATAAGTACTAATAATGCAATGCAATACAATAACACCAATAGTTTTAGTTTGATAACATAAATTGTATACATTTTCTTTTACATCTAATGAACGTACTGAAACTAGTACAAATTTTCCGGTCCAAATATTTGGAACACCATTGACGAGACTTTCAAATCTTTATGCAAAAGTTCTTTTAAAAGAAAATTAAAAGTGCAGCTAATTGGCTTGTACTAATATTTGGTATATATGCTAGTTAGCTGCTCTTGTATTGTAATTATATCAGATAATTAATAATGAACTCTCTACCAGCCAGATATATTCTATCCTATTTAATGTAACTTTTTAATGACCACCTGTCTTGATTATAGCCCTAATATGGTTATTACAGGTGGTTGCATGCATGCACATAAAAAAATTTGTTAACATATCTTTGTATTTCAATGTATTTGCATTTTCTTTCGTGCATTAAATCTACTACTAATACTACTACTACTACATACTATTGAGTGAAGATAAACAGCTCCAATTTATTGAATACATGGAGCAACAAATAAATAAAGCAAAAAATCATTCAATTTTTATGATGAGACACTGTACCTGAACATTATTTCAATTGGTGAAAGTCAAAGTAACGTGTAGTAAACTTGAATGTCAGAAAGATATATCCATTTTAAGAACTAACCAGGACCAGTTATTTAAAATGCAACTCCAAGGCCTTGGCGATAAGAATTGCAACCTCTGGATTTCTAGACCAACACTCTGCTGACAGAGCTACAGAAGCCTTTAAATTGGCATGTGCAATATGGTGCAAGACTTTGGAGTTGCATTTTTCACAACTATACAGCTATACTACTCCAGGTTGTGTCTTAAATGTATATCCTTCTGTCACTGAAGTTTACTATATACACCTTTTTAACTGTCACCCACAGACAACATGCCAAATATATTATCCTTAAAGTTAAATATATAGGGTCATGTACTCATGTTTACTTTAAAATATAATAATGTGCATGTGTAAGTCAGTAAAAAGGAAATGTCTTCATTTAAAACTAAAATTGCAGTACCTAAGGGTTGGGGAGATGCTTGAGCCATTGAACTACAGTATATGGACTACAGTCAGGATATAATATAAGTATATTATATAATACTATATACAGTATAATACTACTGTATACACAGCAATATAGATTTAAGATATATAATATAAGTTACCACATTTAGTAACTGACAGACTACGGTAGGCACTTTGTCCATTTTAAATATTTTAATAAACTTACAGTACATAAAATATTGTTCCACTTATTGATACAGAGTCATTAATTTTCAACAAGGACGAAAGGAGATACCCAGTCCAGTGTTTTGTAATAACGCTCCGTGTTTGATCACTCAAATCTGCGACCGGAATCGAACAAGCCTTCATCTATGTCGACAGAGTGCTTGTACAGCATGTCAAGTACTCAAGTCACCAGTCCATTGTCATAATATTACTGAAGCTGTTTAATATAAAATATGGCAAAGAAACACTCAACGCAGCTGCACTGAACGATGCTGTTTTGGTGGATAAGGCGCAAACAACGAGAAAGAACCACTAAATCGAAGAAAGTTACCAGGCCAAACAAACTAGGATTGAACTTTGACATTTGAAACTAATAGATCATATTATTTGCTGCTTATATTAAAATTTGCATCAAAACCTTATTTTATTTTGTGTGAAGCGGAACACGCCTCTAGGACGGAACACGCCAGCTTACAACACGTCTGTCGTAGAACACGCTTTTAGACATCGGCAACACACAAAGCGTGTCCGAGCTGCAACACTCCAAGTGTGTCACGTTAAAATCTTGCAACACGCCAAACGTGTTAATTTACAACACGCCAAACGTGTTAATTTACAACACGCACTTTTGTCCCCTATAACAACACGCCAATTTGGGGTGCGTGTTCTTAAAACATGTTGCGTGTTATTGTAACACGTCATAGTGTGTTCTTACAACACACATGAATTTGGAACACGCTGCTGTGTTCAACACGCTAAAAGCGTGTTGAAAATTGGCGTGTTGTTACAACACACTTAATTCTTGACAACGTGCTCTAGCAACACGCTTCCAAATACAACACGCTTGTATTACAACACGCTAAAGCCGTGTTGAACACGTTTGGCGTGTTGATATAGGGGACAAAAATGCGTGTTCTTACAACACGTTTGGTTTTCTAGTGTACGCACCGTATAACATGAACAATAATCTCAGGTACATAATCACACTTCCCAAAGCAACTGATATTATGGTGGCTCAATCCGGATCAGCTGTAGCTGGATACACGTTGGAGAACCTTGAATTGGAGTACGAAACTATCGAGAGTCAAGAGATCGCTGATGAAGTATCATCTCTATACGCGTCCGGTAGATCTCTATCATACGAGCACGTCACGCTAATGAAAACTGTGGAGTGGGATAAAGGAATCACACTTGTGAACGAAAACATTAACCTACCAAGAAAATCAATGAAAGCTATCGTTCTACTCTTCACAAATAAGACAAGAGTTGACAGTGAGGAATTCGTCTACCCAAACATAGAGTCAGTCAAACTCACTATTGAAGGCGTGCCAAATATGGTATACAGTCAAGGAATACCAAAATCAAGACTATGGGCAGAAGCGAAACGACTATTTGGACGAAAACTAGACTATGACCAGCATATGACTGTCCAAAAGTTTTACAAAGACGGTTTCGCTTTGGTTGTTGACCTTAGATCTATCGAAGATAACGCGAAAGTCGCCACTGGAAAAAAGATCGTGAATACTCAGTCAGGAATACTGATGGAAATCACTAAAAAAGTCACAACAGCGAACGTCATGTGTAGAATATTCATACTCTCCGACGGACTCGTAAACCTTATCAACAACGATCTACAATCAATCCAATACTAAAACATATAGTATTCTATATGAAAACACCTTTTAACATGCTAATTGTTGGTATGACAGCCTGTGGTAAAACACACTACCTACTGGATATGATAGAGAAAGAATACGCGAACCACTTTGAGTACATCATTCTTATATGCCCGACGTTCGAATGGAATAAGACGTACACAGAGTGGAAATATTTGAGAGACCCAGACTTTATCGCTATTCAGTGTGAGCAAGACAAGGTCAATGTATTTCTTAAATACGTGACTGGTATTTATAAAGGCACCAATTCATTGATAATATTAGACGATTGTGCTGGTGGGCAGGACGTTAAAAACAGAACAAGCGAACTAGTGAAACTAGCCTTTAGCGCTAGACACTACAACCTATCCACAATAGTCATAACACAACAACTAACCTCAATTAGTAAACCATATCGTGAGAACATCTCAAAGTTAGTAACGTTCTACAACCCTAACAGAAACGATATGAAAATTATCGTAGACGATTATCTCAACGGAGTCGATAAAGTGGAAATTCGGAAAATAATAAAACAGTTGAAAGACAACGAGTACGCAAGATTGGAGATACTTCTAAGGCATCCATACTCATACGAAATAGTTATCCCGCAAAACAGTTGAGAGACAACGAACACGTAAGATTGGAGATACTTATAAGGCATCCATACTCATACGAAATAGTCATTCCACAAAAACAAAACATATCGTATATTATAGGACATGCCAAAACGCAAGACAAAAAATCTTGAGACAATTGACGAACTCATTGAAGACATACAAGAAGCAGAACAGGAAGTGATCGACGAACCACAAATCGACACATCACAAGTTGACGACACTCCACAAACTGACGTAGACAAGAAACGAAACGAACTAAGAAGACTCTCAGAGGACGGCGAGATAGATCAATCCGTCGCTTATCTTAAAAAGGCCTCAGCTAAAGTTATCAATAAGATCTATGAAGAATGGGAGGTAAAAAGAATGGAGAAAGCGAACATGTTCCTCTGTGACCTTTTAATAAGCAAGTTCGCTCACGCGTTAGGAGGGTTCAACGCTATTGAGTCACCTGAAAAGCTCGAAAACGAGTTGAACACTGACCAACTGTTAAAAAGAGATGTAGAGAAGTTTATATCATACATATCCCCCTACCTCCCTTGTTTAGGGTTGTTATCAGGTGGACTGACAACTAGTAAACACGTATTTAGCCACATGGCTAGAGGGGAAACCCCTGAGGGGGGACCCCCAAATGAATAAGGAGACAGTTCTATCTAATTACAATATGAGCGGAAGCGAGTCGAAGGTAAGATATATCGTATACCCAACACAACACGGACGCGATAGCATGTAAGCGCTCACATTCGTCGAAAACTCTAAAGACACAAAGCGATCTTGGCTGAGAAAATCTAGCGAAAAGTTTACATAAACCAGCAGCATTTCGTATCAGACACACAAGCTCCATCACTAACCTATCTCGTCTGCGAGTCGTTAATGAATAACTAATGTAATCATTAATGTCACGCGAACAAAACGGGACTTTCCCCAAGGACTTCCCCTAGCAAGTCGTCGCACGGCGAACGTGTTATCCAACCGAGTATCCAAACGGATAGCAAAATGGCGCTCTTTTGATTGGTCAATTCACACAGTGTCCACGGCAAATGTTTTATCCAAACAAGTATCCAAATGGATAGCAAAATGGCGCTCTTTTGATTGGTTAACAACATTGACTAATTTACATAACAGACAGGTCTACAAAATCGTACACACGGTTTACACAAATTTAACCACACACAAAGAACATGGGGTACCAACGCACTTTTCCAAACCGTGTAGATTCCTAACGGGCCTGACTTTTGGAAAACCGTCCTTGTATAGCCGTGCTCTACACTACTCTCCAGGGCTCCAGCGCTCACACACAGTAATGATCGCTGTATCCCTGGAGAGTAGTGTAGAGCGTGTGGAATCATTGGAGGAAAAGACAACGAGACTCAACAAAGAGTTGTTGTGGGTCTACCAGATTAGAGAGCTCAAACGACAACTCTTCGCTAAGAGTAGTGTAGAACGTGAGGAACTAGACGAGAGGTTTAAACACACCGTATTGGGAAAAAGGATGACCAGTCGTAAAAGAGAGTTGCGGCTTCTCAGTCGTCTCAAATAGCTCAAACGATCGACACAAAAACGATAGAACATGGGGGTACCAACGCACTTATCCAAACCGTGTAGATTCCAAATGGATCTGATTCCCGGAAAATCATATAGATTCTAAGAACACGGACCTAATTCTTGGAAAACCGTCAGATTCTAAAAATAGACCATGCCCTTATTCAAGGCATTTCGACCACGCCCTTTTTAAGGCATCTCTGCCATTTTTGAGATAATTCTTGGAACTTGACCTTGACCTTGACCTTGACCTTGACCTTGACCTTGACCTTGAAACTTGACCTTGAAACTTGACCTTGAAACTTGACCTTGAAACTTGACCCTGACAGTAGTAGTAAAAGGCCTATTCTAACTCACCCCCTCAGGATTTTTCCTGAGGAGGGGGGGTGAGTTAGAATCGGCCTTTTACTACTACTTTAGATTTCTATACAAGCAAAGTCGTTTTTTTTTTAGCGTAACTTTGACGTCTTTGTCTGTCCTTTTCGGTGACTAGGCCTTTTTTACGAGCTTGTAAGTAACCGTATCCTAACGCGTTTAAGTGTCGCGAAAATGTTCGTCGACTAGCCATCTGCAAACTTAATCCACTTTTCATCACCAAGGAACTGACTGTCACATTGATATTTTCATGTCTACACTTTTTCAAACAACGAACTAACATGCGTGTACTTCTTTGGCTAATTTTCTGCAGGTTTCGATTTCTTCGTGGGCGTCAGACCAGTGTTACATATCCTCTGAGCGGATGACTTTGAAATCTTGCACTTTTTTGCTATCTCTCTGTAAGACGCCTGAGTTTCTGATTTTAAATACAAAGCAAGCGCTTTCTGTTCTGCGGATATTTGCCCGTTGTACACCATTCTGATGCAAAGTTTAAAATTTTAACGTATTATAGGACTATAAAACCATTAGACCTTAAAAAACTCAGCACAACTTTTCATGCAGTGATTACTTTTGATGCGTTGATTTGTGACGTATTTTAAGTTATTGGCTTTGCAAAATTATTGTGACGTCAGCAGTGGCGAAGCTGGTCTCAAATGGGAGGTCATGCTAACTAATAATCCGAGCGCCGAAGGCGCGAGGCTTTCTAGAGGGGTCCGGGGGTATGCACCCCCAGAAAATTTTAAAATATACATTCCCGTAAATGGCATTTCCTGCATTCTGAGTGGTGATTTTTCAGCTCAGAAGTTTGTAAAATTTCATATTTTGGACCGTTTCGCTTTGTTGCAAAGAAAAATCAGGCGTCGCACGCAGGCTAGCCCGCCCTCAGCCCTCCCAATGCATAACGCCTGACACGCAGACAAAATTTTAATGTAAACAGTAAACACGGCAATGCTATTTTTTCTAATATCTGTTCGATTGAAGATCTTCGTGTGTCAAAACTTTTATAAAAATCAAGGGCAAGGTATACGAAACATATCTTTTACGAAATCATATCGCTTTAATGGAAATAAAAGCAATGAATCACCGGGTAAACGTCGAAACGAAATGTACAACGTTCCATCGCCAGATTCAAGTGATCATTTCGATATAGAATTTATTTTAATCGGACAAAAACAACGTTTCATAATGATTAATATTACAGAGTTTCACGCATAAATGTCAACACAGCATAATACTATTTTCCTGTCCTTCGCCCTTCGGGGCTGTCCATTCCGTCTTCATGATTGATCTCTCATCCGTGCTTCTCTCATCTAGGTATCTTGGAGAGAATCTTTGCAATGGTTTGCCGGTTTACAATTCTCGGTAAACATTTTCAACTGCGATTCATTGCCAATAAAACGAAAGAAAGACGAATGGCCAAGATCTGGCATTGGTCGCTGTCCAACAAGAAGATTTTTGTCGTCGATGTTTCGTTTAGAGATAAAATCGACAAATTTTGTATAAATATATCGTAGTGTCCAAGACTGTTGGCCAGGATCAGGCCTTAAAATATCGGTCGGTCACGGACATTGTCCGAGCCGTTCGTGAAATTGTCCGACGTAGGGAGGAAACTGCCGGACATTCTGTCCGACCCAAGTGAAATTGAGGTCAGTACGTATGGTGTCCGACCGAACTGTAATTTGTCCAACGTAAATGTACCATTAGTCCAGGACCAGAAGCTCTTGTATTAAACTTAAATAGAGAATCAGGGTGATGTATGAAAAGTGAACCGGAAAGTGTTGTTTTATATAATCAAGCGCGGGATTTTCACTGTGTGGGTACGGCAGTTCGTTGCCAAGTTACTCATAGGCTATTGCCAAGTTTCAAATTACATTTCCACAAACCCTCGAGGCAAACTAAATAATTTGTCAAGCAGAAACAGAATTCAGTCAATCAATATCATAGCACTGAAATAACAGAGAATGAGTTCTACTATTGAGGAACAGTTGTATACCTTTTGTAAGGATAGGCATACAAAGTATAGCTGTGTATTGGGTAATGTTATAGTTTGTAACGTTTGTTCCACGCCAGCTAATCCTGACTCCAAAGGTTACAATGAAGATGCTAAAAAAGTAAGTATTTGCAAGAACTGTACTAAACCTTCGCTGACATCTGAACCTTCTCGGAAAGTACAGAAAACTATATCTGCCATGTTTGGAAAATCAACTAAGACCTACTCATCAGGCTCTAGCTCGTTCTTCATCGTGTTCCTTTACGAGCAGAAATCCCAAATGGGAATGTAATTAGTGCGACAAGCTCTAAAGAACCTAGAACAGTTACGACGTCTACCGTAGAGAAACGGAAGTCCGATCTATCGCAATACTCGGCAGTTATAGTTATTATCCGAAAGCCAATGGAGTAGAAATAGAACAGCGCGCAAAGAAATTATCAAAATCCCCCGATAAAGCGAACACTGATGTAGTATATGTCCTGGCTGCTATATCACAATCAAATGGATCCGAGCTAAACTGAACTCAAAGTAATCGGACATTATCAGATAATTTGTCCGACCCAAACTCAAAGTCATTGGATTTTGTCCTGGCCAGGATTGTAGGTCTGAGTCGTCTTGTGGACGATCTTTTTTAGTTTCCGCGAGAGGTTGGTGAAATGAGAGATTGTTACGACCTATATATACAGAACTAGTGACTACACTGCAAAAAATGAAATTCTTGTTTTAAAAATTTTTCTTAAATTAAGAAAAAAAATCTTGTCAAATAAGAAAAAAAATCTTACCAAGATATTTTTACTTTTTGTCCCATACATAAGATATGTTATCTTAGTAAGATGTTATCTTAGTAAGAAAATATTTCTTAAATTAAGAAATAAAATCTTGTCAAATAAGAAAAAAAATCTTACCAAGATATTTTTACTTTTTGTCCCATACATAAGATATTTTATCTTAGTAAGAAAATATTTCTTAAATTAAGAAATAAAATCTTGTCAAATAAGAAAAAAAATCTTACCAAGATATTTTTACTTTTTGTCCCATACACAAGATATTTTTTCTTGGTAAGAAAATATTTCTTAAGTTAAGAAAAATAATCTTGTTAAATAAAGCAAATCTTACCATGCACCCAAAATGGAGAAACTCGGAACAATTTTCATGGTATAAAATAGAGTATTTATATTAAATGTGTATTCAATTTTCACAGGCCTTAAAATATCTTTTGCAGCGTCGTCTGACAAAATGTCCGATGACTTTGAGTTTGGGTCGGACAAAATATCTGATAATGTCTGATTACTTTGAGTTCAGTTTAGCTCGGATCCATTTGATTGTGATGTAGCAGCCAGGACATATACTACATCAGTGTTCGCTTTATCGGGGGATTTTGATAATTTCTTTGCGCGCTGTTCTATTTCTACTCCATTGGCTTTCGGATAATAACTATAACTGCCGAGTATTGCGATAGATCGGACTTCCGTTTCTCTACGGTAGACGTCGTAACTGTTCTAGGTTCTTTAGAACTTGTCGCACTAATTACATTCCCATTTGGGATTTCTGCTCGTAAAGGAACACGATGAAGAAGGAGCTAGAGCCTGATGAGTAGGTCTTAGTTGATTTTCCAAACATGGCAGATATAGTTTTCTGTACTTTCCGAGAAGGTTCAGATGTCGGCAAAGGTTTAGTACAGTTCTTGCAAATACTTACTTTTTTAGCATCTTCATTGTAACCTTTGGAGTCAGGATTAGCTGGCGTGGAACAAACGTTACAAACTATAACATTACACAATACACAGCTATACTTTGTATGCCTATCCTTACAAAAGGTATACAACTGTTCCTCAATAGTAGAACTCATTCTCTGTTATTTCAGTGCCATGATATTGATTGACTGAATTCTGTTTCTGCTTGACAAATTATTTAGTTTGCCTCGAGGGTTTGTGGAAATGTAATTTGAAACTTGGCAATAGCCTATGAGTAACTTGGCAACAAACTGCCGTACCCACACAGTGAAAATCCCGCGCTTGATTATATAAAACAACACTTTCCGGTTCACTTTTCATACATCACCCTGATTCTCTATTTAAGTTTAATACAAGAGCTTCTGGTCCTGGACTAAGGGTACATTTACGTCGGACAAATTACAGTTCGGTCGGACACCATACGTACTGACCTCAATTTCACTTGGGTCAGACAGAATGTCCGGCAGTTTCCTCCCTACGTCGGACAATTTCACGAACGGGTCGGACAATGTCCGTGACCGACCGATATTTTAAGGCCTGTTTTCATGGTATAAATTAGAGTATTCAATTAGAGAAAATCTACAATAATTGACGATATTGAAAAAGATGGGGGTGGCTAAAAGAGATGACTCAAAAAGACCTTTCTGTTTTTGTCTGGTCTTTATTTTTTGTTAGCTTGGTAAGGTTCGAATTAGCGCTTCGCAAATCGCGATTTTGTTGTGTTGTTTTTTTCCGAGAATTGCGAAGCTAATTTTATGTTCACCGTGGATGCAACGCAAGTGATAAGACGTTAGGCTACGTTGTAAGACGTTACGCTACGTTGTAAGACGTTACGCTACGTTGTAAGACGTTACGCTACGTTGTAAGACGTTAGTTTAAGACTAAAGAAAAATGCGCAGCTGTTTTGGAGCGCTAATTCGGACCATGTAGGGTTAATGTTAGGATCAAGGTTAGGGTTTGAGATTAGTAGTTTTAGAAAATGTGAAGATCCTTTTGAGTCATCCCTTTTAGCATTCACCGAAACAAATAGTGACTGTACATTTAACTGTAATGTTTTGCGACCTTAAATGCTAAACATTGTTCATTGCAAACATAAACAATGCCTTCCATTGATCCATTCTACAACATTAATATTTTTGTGAGTTGCTTGGATGACACAAAAGGTCAACATCTGTGGGGTGAATTTACAGCAAAGTGAAGGTTGTTTGGGCTCTTTAGAAATGTTGCAATTGCTTATGCACCTTCAATAACATGCAAGCACAGCATGCAAATAAACTTCAGAGACAGTTGTTCAATAAGCAGTGTACACGACTGCAGTTGCAAGCAATAAATGTATTGATTGAACAACAGTTGTTTGTTTTGTTATAATTTTAGTGAGTCATCATTCATTGTTAAAAAGCATCCACCAATTGTGTTCTAACAAACCAGCCTGGGCCAGACAGGACACAATTAATGACTCAAGAGCCTGCCATTTTGATCATTGTTTTAACACTTTTCCTTTATGTACAGACTATAAACTACACCATTGGTAGATTTTTGTATATATGGAAACAATGCAAGGGACAAAAGGCCTGGAGATGAAAAGACCATAAACTGAATCAAAGTATGCCGTACTTTCAAATTCTCACAAATTCACTTGACTGTGTTTGCAGCAAGTTATATAGAGTGCCCAGGCCATTTTCTATTACTTTTAATAGAACAATGCTAAGAAAATTGTCTGAAAATGCAAATGCGATATCATACTGTATATCCCCATGTTTATGTATCAGTCAAATCCAAGCATGCCCATCCCCCCAGCATTTGACATTAAAAAAAAATATGATGCTAATTCCCCACAGTGGCGAATGATGAAATGCAGGTGCAAATGCCCTGCAGTGGGGCCAAAAATATGTGGCAAATAGCCCCAGGTGAAATATGAAAGCAACAACAGCAATTTTCAGTGTT
>JAYKKM010000378.1:262500-400000 GCA_035772405.1 Chrysogorgia sp. JL179-B06
TTAAGCTCAAATCTTGCATGGAGGAAGTCCGAAGTATATTTACTTTAGTTTATACAAAATATAGTTTTGGCTGTTTTGTTGTTCATATTACTCACTTGACAACAATTAAGACACTTCTACTCGACTTGGAATCCGCACTAAACAAGTGCTACATTTGATTGATGTGTTAATGTGAAAATGACAAGTGAAACCATAAACCAATGTGTAAATAGGTATGTTTGTTTAACTTATGCAGGCGCGTGATAATTCTTAATTCAAGCACAGTAAAGGCTGTTTTCCAGTAGTTTTACGTACGTTTACGTACGTATGCTCACAATATGCGTCAATGAACGAGTGTACGTGTTCTGACGTAGGTCGAAAAAATGCAGCACTGGAAATCAACCCTAACACTATGAACTACGTAAACAAACAAGCTTGCTCTCTCTTTTGCGCGCATTTAAAAGTTAAGAACAGTAACATAAATAAGCAGTATGGTTGTTTTCGATGATCTGATTGTTGTTGATGATAATCGATTGTGTGTATCGTAACCGATTAATCGGGCCCAGCTCTAGTTCAAATTCCCCAGCCCTGGAATTCATCAACATATCAAATACCCGGCAGTGTCCGGGGTATGGGCACGGTTGGATTTGACTGATACATTACATAACCTCATGCATGCTTACATCTGAAACATTAGCTGCAGAGCTGGATAAATATGGCTAATTATTTTATAAAATCACTTAATGTCAAGCGGAGAAGAATCGGACATCGACCACCAACTGATGGATTTCGACGAACTAACGAGGTGAGTCTAAAATATGCCACGCGGCCATGTCGGAAATATTTTTTGCGTGTTTGGGAAGCGATGTAATTTTAGTCGATATCTTCATATATTGTGTTTGAAACATTGCTTATCATATCAAGAAATTGTTCGGAGATGTATCGAGAACTTTTCTTTGGTAAAAACGGTTGTGTTATGAGCAAGAAACACAAAATCGTGCGAGCGCTGCAGAGACGGATTATCAAGCGTGCTAATTCTGTGACGCATGGCCTATTGTTAGCGACAAAATTTAAATACCCCAATGGTATTTTTACATTTGAAGTCTTGTGTAGTTGTGTATTCCCAGGAAATGTCTTCTATATATAACTGAGAACATATTTGGAGTACTAAAAGTACTATTTCACGACTGAGAGATGGAGCTATTATGCTGAATAAGATGTTGTGAAGAAACTACTTGTTAGCTAATTATTTGATACCATTGTTTACTGGCTTACTGCATGAGATACTTATATCATTCCTGATGCTGGTGGTGAGGTTGGAACCAGCAGTCGGGTCTGTGGTAATGGTAGGCAGGCCAGGGTTCCCCGTGGTAGGGCAAGTGGTAGGGGCCGTGGTAGGGGCCGGGGTAGGGCCCAAGCTGCGGTTCCTGTACAAGGGGGGGAGGCTGGAGTTCCCAGTGGTACGGCAAGTGGTAGGGGTCGGGCTAGGGGAAGGGGAAGGGGCCAGGTTACGGCCCCAGCTTGGATGAGCTATGGGGACCCTGATGTTGGAAATGACATTCCAGCATTTCAGCCAACCCGCCCACCCGGAGTACACTTTGATCAGCCCACAGTTAGAGGTACCATGACCACTGCTAGTGAGTTTTTCATCTTTTTTTTAGTGTAGAAATGTTAGCTAGTATAGTAGCTCATACAAACACATATGCTACACACACATTGCATCAGGTACACACAGCACCTACACAAAGTCTGATGGTAGTTGGCAAGAAACTACCCCTGAAGAGATAGATAGACTAATTGCTCTTCTTCTTTATTTTGGTTTAGTGCGGGTAAATGCACAGTTTAATTATTGGAGTACTAAGTCACTATACCATGGATTGTGGGCCCGGGCCATAATGTCAAGGGATAGGTTTAGTGCTCTCATGGCCTTTTTGCATGTTGTAGACCCAAATGCCGAAGCCCCCGGGGATAAGTTGCGGAAAGTAAATGCGTTCATCACCTATTTCAAATCCCGGTGCGTCAGTTTGTATCAGCCCCAACAGAGTGTTGCCATTGATGAACGTATGGTTAAATCTAGACATAGGTCTGGCATTAGGCAGTACATCAGGGATAAGCCCACTAAGTGGGGGATAAAACTTTGGGTTTTGGCCGATAGCAGTAATGGATATACCGTTGACTTCGACGTGTATATTGGTAGGCATGCTGCGGAAACTGTTAGTGATAAGGGCCTGGGGTATGATGTAGTTATGAAACTTATATATTATAGTTATGCGCATATCATGAATAATTACCATATACATGATATAATATAAATAATGATAACATACAATAAAAATGGGTTATATATAAGTGGGTGGTGTGTGGAGATCCAGAAGCACAAAAATCAAAGTGCAGGAACATATATAAAGTATCATGGACACAATATTCTATGTATACTATTATTTTCCTGCATACATTTCAAAAAAAGACACATTTATGTGTACTATCGTTTTTGCTACATTTTGACGGTTTCGAGAAGGGTTATATAAACAGCCGTAACTTCTGTTCCTTTTATTCCTTTTCAGCCATACTTGCTGGACATGTTGCTAATAGATAAATGTAACTTTGTGGCGTTGAATTATTACTATACACTGCAATATGTGGAACACAGATAAGTTCATGCCTAAATTTTGAAGCCACATTTTTATAATTTATGCTAAATTATGCAAATTTATGTCAAAATGTACTGGTTTTTTAAAAAAATAAATTACAATTTTGAAAGCTTATTCAATAAGCTTAAAAACGAGGTATAGCTTGTTTTGTACTTGTGGACACTTGTTGAGAAACAAGCCAAGGGAGAGGTGCACTCAATTTATGGCATTTTTGACCAGTAATGAATGAGCATTTTCATGTTTAACCTGGCCTTTCATTGCTCAAGGCAACTCTGTCTAACGCCAGATTATTTTACTCGGTCTAACACCAAACAATTTTACTCGTCAAGGGAAGACCTCTCTGTACCAGCAGTGTAACTGTTAAACTGTTTCACAGTGATACATTATCCTATACCAACAATAAGAATATTGCACTCATTTTTTGATGTATGCCCATTTACAACAACAACAACAACAACACACGTTTTACAGCCATTTTCCACGCTGATGCAGGGGTTGGTAGGGGACTCCCCACAACAGTTTCAACTGTCATGGTGATTTTGTTGCAAGGATTTTACGACCAGGATGCCCTTCCTGGTGCTAATCTTTTCTGTCACAGAAGGTCCCTTAGCCTTTGCCTAATGAGGCACAACCTACAAGGCAGCAGGTGGGTGTTTGAGTCAGGGTTACCTTCTCTTAGCCTTTGCCTAAAGATGCAATACCTGAAAGGCAGTATGTGCATACAGCTTAATGTCATGACTAGGACAAAATGTATGCCCATTTAACATATAAATATTTTAAAGTTGAAATACATATTTTTTCAGGAATGAGATAGGCCAGATTATAGAATACTAGTCCACTTTCACTACTTTCGCTTATTAAT
This sequence comes from Chrysogorgia sp. JL179-B06, assembly GCA_035772405.1. Classification (NCBI taxonomy): domain Eukaryota; kingdom Metazoa; phylum Cnidaria; class Anthozoa; order Scleralcyonacea; family Chrysogorgiidae; genus Chrysogorgia; species Chrysogorgia sp. JL179-B06. The sequence goes on from JAYKKM010000378.1 coordinate 265,993, forward strand.
CTGCCTTTAACATTGACAAATTGCACAAAATTAGCCTAATAGAGTTGTGTCGTTATTTAAAGTCACTCGTCCAATTTTATAAAGAACAACATATTTGTGTGATTTCATCTTTATACTTTAGGTGTAAACTGTTTTGCATGTACATGAAAGTTTAAATAGCTCCATAAGATGTTGCATGGATTAGTTGGCATTCTGGTTTTTCTCTACAAATACTGTACATCACTACATTATGTCTTACAGACTATAATTATAAGAACTAAAGCTCTTTAAACATGCATAGTTTTACTTATTGTACCATTTTTTATTTCAGGGGTACATCCAATAGCACAAGCAAGACTGCATTCAGGGAGTGCTATTCTCAACTGCATGAACTTAGATCTCTTGCCCCATCAGTAAAGATTCTTGCTATCACTGCCACAGCAACAGCAGATACCCAGAAATGTATTACTGAAATTCTGATGATGGTAGACCCCTATGTTATTTGTGAATGTCCTAACAAGACCAACATTGCATACTCAGTTGTCTATATGCTGAAAGATGCTCCCTTAGACAGTTATTTTCAATGGCTGATTGATGAACTTTCAGAACTAGGGTTAATCACACCTCGCACCATTATTTACTGCCAGACCATCAAGCAATCTACACTTGTCTATTCAACACTCAAAGGAATGCTTGGTCGAAAGTTGCACATAGATGAAGAGAACAATGGAAGAAATGTTATTTTGGAAATGCTACATTCATGTACACCAGTGACAAATAAAAATGCAGTTTTGAAAGCCTTCCAGGACAAGGACTCTGGAATTAGAGTACTTGTGGCAACCATTGCATTCGGTATGGGTATCGACTGTAAGGGAGTTTCTCGGACTATTCATTTTGGACCCTCGAAGAATATCGAGGCTTACATCCAAGAAAGTGGAAGAGCTGGACGGGACAATACACAAAGTGTTGCCTTTATTTTATATAATGGAATACTTTTAAACCATGTTGAGAATGATATCAAGGGGTATGTGAAGACAAAAGATTGCAGGCGCAAGAATCTGATGAACAATTTTGATATCATAGATGCAGATTCACCACAGCCCATGCATTTGTGTTGTGATAACTGTGCCTTACAGTGCATGTGTGAGGCATCTGATTGCAGAAAGATTACCAGATATCCTGGGGATAAGGACCGAGAAGGAACATCCCATTCAGTTTCCACTGTGACAAGAGAAGTTAAAGCCAAGCAGAAACAAGCCATGTCTTCCAGTTTAACAGTTTATCATAAATCTTTCGTGAATAATCTGATTCGTAAGTCACCTTATGGACAGTTAAAAACCTCAACAAATTTGCAGCTTATACTGGGTTTTTCAGAATGGCAAATTGCACAGGTTTTGGATAATTGCCACAGGATATTTACTCTTGAAGATGTTACTAATTACGTTGAAATATGGTATATGAAGCACGCACACAAAATACTTGGCATTATTAGTGAAACATTTGACGATGTGGATTTTGTAGAAACTCCTGACTGCCATGGTGATGAAAGTGATGACAATGATGATACATCTGACCTTGATATTGATGAAAGTTATTGGGCAATGGTTTTCGATGATGATGAGCTCTGTGATCTGGTTGTGGATAATTTGTCACTATCCCAAATTGATATTTCAATGAATGTGACAAATGAGATGTCAACAGATATTGTTGATATTCCAGAAGCTGCTGTTGGTGCTCTTGGACACATGAGTGACTTTACCTTTTGATTGTACTCGGGTAAAAAAAAACAGTGATGGTTAAAATATTTACAAGTATTTTTGACAGCATTATGCCAATGCTAAAAATAGCACTTACCCCTAAATCCTCCTTGTATGGATTATATGCAAAATCCGGCTACTGTATATGAAAAATTCGAGTTTGCAGAATGGATATGCATATAAGGGGCAACCACTGTATCAAATGGATGCAGCGATGAATAGTGATGAGCCGATCACTAAAAATTACCAATTTGATTAATCGGTGACCGATCATGAAACATAATTGGCCGATTATTGAAAAACGGCTGATTATTGGCCGATTAATCGCTTTTATCAATCAATCGGCTCTATAATAAAGTTCGTAATTCGACACCATTTACAATACACAATACTGATTTAACAAAGAATACGATTTATATACAAGGTTTGGTTAGTAGGCGGGGTTAGCAAATGTCAAAAGAGCATGATTAGTTCCGGTATCAAATCGTTAAATATGAACTATATTACACTGCCCGAGGTGATCACTCAAGGTGATCAAAATCCTTAAAAAACGATCGTCTTAAATCTATTAATCCTTAAATTGACTTCAGTTCAGTCATAAAACGCAATGAATCTAAATTATTTAACATTTAAAGTTCGCCGCTTCAGTTCTCCTGTGATGGCGGCTGCACGGCGTAGTCGGTTACTCGTTTCTCCTTCCTTCTCGCTCGTCGTTTCACTGGTTGTGGTCTGTTCTTCTTCAATAGGTTCGGTTTCAGTAGCGTTGCTGGTTCTGACTTCCATAGGTATAAGTTGTTGTATTACTCTTTTCAGTAACAAGGGTCTTCGACTGTCACTAGCTACTTTAACGGTTGCAGATCGTACTTTTCCATCTTGTCCAGGAAGAAGTTCTTCAATCTTGCATAACTTCCAAAAGTTCCTTGAGGTCAAATCGTTCTTCAATATAACAATGTCACCTACAGATATTTCAGATTTGTTTCCTCGACGTGAATTGACTTTATGATTCTCGCGTAGACTCAGCTAAAGATAGTCTCGTCGCCATCTCATAACAAAATGTTGTAGTGGACGTCGATGATGTTGTGCTCGTCTTGTAAGGGCTTGATTTGTGCTGATGACGTCGAAATGTTGACTGCTTGGAATCGTTGATATCGATCGACCGTTGATTAAATGAGAAGGCGTTAAGGCATATGATACAGATTATTGATCGTCGTAAACATTTGTAATGGGACGGGCATTGACGACTCTTTCCACTTCAATCAAAACTGTATTCATTTCGTCGTAGCAAAGGGTTGATCTTCCCAAAATTCTCTTGAGCGATTGTTTCACCATCTTTACCATTCTCTCCCAATATCCTCCCCACCAAGGGGCGTGTGGAACGATGAATTGCCAGGCGATGCGATTGTTGGCTATGTAATTGCGCAAAGCGTTGGATTTCGTGAATCTTTGTACTTCTTTAGATGCTCCTTTAAAAGTCTTCGCATTGTCCGACGTAATAGTTGCTGGCAATCCTCTTCGTGCAACGAATCGACGAAATGCCATAAGGAATGCCTCTGCACTTAAACTAGTTGTTAGTTCTAAATGTATCGCTCGTGTCGAGGCACAGGTGAATAAACAAATGTAGGCTTTGTAGTTAGCTGCTTGGTTTCCCGAAGTGTTCTCTTGACGTAAGTAGAGTGGACCAGCAAAGTCTACACCGGTATATGTGAAAATGGAGGTTCATTGGAAACTCTTGTTTCTGGTAAGTCAGGGGTGTTTCTTGGTCTATACGCGACGCCTTCGACTTTCTTACACTCGTTCTCGTATTATCCAGTATCTTTCTCGCAACGTAGAAAGTGTTGTATTGACCCCGCTGGGCACGTTCGTGTGCATCCTTTACTATAAGATCGGTGATGTGATCTCTGGAAGGTAATATTATTGGATTATTTGTACTTTCGAGTAATGAAGCATTGTTCAATCGTCCTTTACATCGAATGATTAGGTTATGGTCCAAATATAACCCAAACTGCGTTACGTAGGTTGGTGGCGTTGTCGTTGCATTCTTCTTTAAAAATTCAATTTCTCTACCAAATGACTTTGCTTGGACGTTTGAAATCCAATGGGTTTCAGCTTGGTTGATTTCAAGAGAAGTTAATTCGTTCACCGTCCTTTTGTCTAATGAACATCGCAGGTTACTAATAAATCGTAGAACATATGCAGTTATATGCAATAATCTGGTGAAGTTGCTGTAACGATGACAATCGATAATCTTAGTGAGGTCGGATGTTGTACAATCAGGAACTGCGTTCACGAGTGTATGTTTGACATTAGGTGGATCTTTAACCATTTCGTTCACTGCTGCTTTGTTAACAGTGTCATTTAGAACCGATGTAGGCCATTCTGTGTCAGGCTTGTGTAGGTATTCTGGACCATTCCACCAAACTTTACTTTCCACCAATTCTTGTCCCTTTAGGCCACGAGATGGTATATCGGCAGGATTTAGGTTGCCAGGACAAAATCTCCACTCTTCTTTTGATGTTAACTTTAAGATCTCGTCTACACGATGTCGTATGTATTGTTTCCAAACTTTATTGTTGCGTATCCAGAACAAGTATCGTCAAGGAGTCGATCCAATACACGGTCTCGATTTCTTTCGTAGATGGCATGGATTCTTTCATGGTGTTGACAAGACGTGCGAGAATCGTGGCTCCTAAAAGTTCCAATCTTGGAATACTTTGTTTCTTGACAGGTAACACCCTTGTCTTGGAAGAAATAAGCTGGACTTCAACATGTCCATCTTCATATATACGGATCTCATATACACCACTGCTGCGTAGGCGCGCTCAGAAGCATCGCTAAATCCGTGTAGTTGTATCTTGGCAGGTTGCATGCTTCGGTTGAAATAACATCTTGGAACTTGAACTTGGTTTAGGAGTTTCAGTTGTTTAAGGAAAGAATGCCACTTCTCTTTCGCTTCTCCCATTAGTGTTTCATCCCAGTCGAGTTTTTCGGCGCATAGGTCTTGGAATAGAACTTTCATTGCGACTGTAAATGGAATCAGAAGACCTAGAGGATCATAAATGTTTGCGGTGATCTTCAAAAGGGATCTCTTTGTTGCTGGGAGTGTACTTGCATAATGAAGTAGATCATCGAAGTTGAAATAGAATCGGTCGGTTTCGGTGTTCCAACTTGTTCCAAGGATCTTGACTTGGGATTCATTTTCGGCTGTTTTTGGACCAAGGGTTGATTTCACATATGACCGGTCTTCTTCCACAACACTGTTTTTCCAATTTCATTAGCAGTAGCTGTAGATAAACCGATTTCTGCTTCATCTATTTTCTTCAGGAGTGATTTCGAATTTGAGTTGCATTTTCTAAGGTGAATCCTCCTTGGCTCATGATATCCTTGGATTGCTGGTATATGTCGAACGCTTTGTCTTGGCAATCAGCTCCAGAGATGAAGTCGTCCACGTATAATGAATTCCTTATCAGTTCAACTAATTCGCTTGCTTCAGGGTGAATTTCTTTGAATGCATCTAGGTGGTAGTTGATCGTTCACTTGCTCCTAATATTGCTGGCGAGGGTCGTAATCCGAAAACGAGTCTACAAAAGCGAAACTCTAGAATCTCTGATCTCAAGTCTCCCGGATCTTTCAGCCAAAGAAATCGTAACATATCTCGGTTTGATTCATCGATGGAGATCATCAGAAATGCTTTCTCGATGTCCGCTACTAAGGCGACAGGATTCCATCGAAATTTCACAAGAACATCAAAAAGATGAAGAATAAAATTGCTTGCTTTCGCGGTTTGTAGTAGAACCTTCCCTTTATTGCGCGTCATCGATGCTGTTGTTACTGTCGAGCTAGTTTCTTGTTGAACATCTTTTTGTTGACCACTGCCGGACGGTTTATCTCGTTTGTCATCTTCGCGATTAGAAAAACAAATAGACTGATGGTGTCTTTTGTTACAATGGCGACAGGTTTTGTTGTTTTGGCAATCTTTCAATCGATGTCCCTTTCGAATCGAGTTAAAGCATTTGTCATTCTGTCGAAGAATATCCTTTCGTTCTTGAGCATTCGTTACTAATTCACAAGAAGCCGAATAATGTTCTCCTTTGCAATACACGCACTGTATCTTGAAGGAGTCGCTTTACTTTGCTGTCAACGTACTTGCCGAGCCATGTTGTTGTCTGTTTTTGTTTGTTGGAGGCGGCGGTTTATTCCCATCGTTTGCTTTAATCTAACTATACGTAATGTTTAAAACACGAGCAGCAGTGTTTTATCAGATATAAAACACGAGGCGCATATTTTGACGTATTTTGACTGTAAAAATCTTACCATGCGAATTGTTGTGAACACCCTTACTGGTAAAGCTATCGTTCTCGAAGCTGAACCAAGCGACAGTGTTGTGAATGTAAAGAAAAAAATTCAAGACAAGGAAGGAATTCCAGCAGAACAACAACAACTTACCTTCGCAGACAAACTGCTCGAAAATGGTCGAAGCCTGAAAGATTATAATCTCTCGAATGATTCGCTGCTAAATTTAAACGCAAACCCAAATAACATGGATAGATTATATTACAAGAACCTGAATCTTTCGTGGACAAGTGACTTGCCCTCCTTAAAACGCTTCGTTGCTGAAATTACCAACATAGATGGCGTCTGGAACTCACCTGGTGGCGAGAAGAAGGTTTTTAGTGATGGAAGAACCACAATTTCATGGTGGAAAAATAAGAAATGTCTTAATGTCGAGGGTGCCGAGTCACAATCTATCAAGAAGAAATTCTGTTCGATAATAAGTGAAGACCAGAACAGTGAACCTACTGAACCGTTTGAGATAATCCCTTCGCAAAGCCAAGGAAGTGGGAACTGATATTGAAGGCTTAAAACTGGATATGGTAATAAGTAGGAAATCCAGTCTAACTTACAGAGTATTGGTAATCTCCGTGATAAGTTGTTTAAATTAACAAAAAATCAAAATGGTATAAAGCATCAAGTTGAAGAGCTATCTAATGCAAATTACCTATCTTTTGAAAACAAAAAATTCAATGCAAGTCAAGATGTTACCCCTGGGGAATATACCGAAAGAGTTAAAATAAATTATACCCAGATTCCATGTGAAGAACCTACGCCGACTTCAAAGGCCAAAGAAAGCTCATCAAACTCAGTCGAAAGACAATTAGCGGACTATAAGGTGACGCCGACTGCAAAGGCCAAAGAAAGCTCATCAAACTCATTCGAAAGACAATTAGCGGACTATACGAAAAGTCAACAAATATACCATACGTCTTTATCTGCGACTGATAACTCAGATATGATGAAAACAACCTGGCAAAAACCAAAACGAACCTGCCCCTCTAATATCCTACCATCAATACAGATTAAAGAAATACCGACCAACTCAAATCAATATGGCCTTCTAGAAGTAGAAGAAATCCTTTATGAAACACAGTCGACATTTGATGAAGAACCAGAATTAGAGTGTTGGTTCAGCCAATTACGATTTCAAAGCACAGCTCGACAAGTATCGAACTGTGCACAAGTCTATGCACAAGCAAGCCGGGAAACCTAGTTCCGGGCAACAGGATAACAGGTCACCTCCCAGTGAGCGCGCGAATATCCATAAAAAAGTATTATTACTTGGCGACTCTATAGTGAAAAATGCTAGAAAAAGCATACCGCGCCGGAAAGGTAAATTGTTACTCCCATAGTGGGGCGACCTTAAAAGATTTAAAGAACAACGAGAATGTGACCAGTGGTGAATATAGTGCTATGATATTTCACATTGGTACCAACGATCTTGTTAGAGAAGATGCCGAAACTGTCTCTACCAAGCTTGAAAGTTTTATTAAAGTTGTCAAGCCGGCCACTAGCAAGCACAATTGCAGTCTCAAGTGTTGTAGAAAGAAGTGATGGAAGAGTGCCAGAAAGAAGAATTTCAACATTCAATAAACTTACTAAAACAATGTGTTTGAATGTTCATTACATTGATAATGAAAATATAAATAGCTCACACCTGAATGGTTCCAAACTACACCTAAATGTAAAAGGAGATAAAGTTCTTGGAAAAAAATTATGCGAGTTTTTAAAACCAATAAGGCGAGACGATATAAACCCAAAAGATCTTCATGATGACAGGTCCCATTTTCCAAGGAGATATACGAATCATGCTCCGCAACATGCACCCCCGGCACCACAACGTCTATCCATGGAACAAGCGGAGAGTGGCAGTTGGAAACGTTATCTCCAGTACGTGCATCAGGTAATGACTATGTAATAACAGAAAATGTCACCACTATTTCTGCTCTTGAAATTAACGAAGAGAACTGCATAAGTAATCAGAACATTAGTGACATAGAGGGTAGGGTGGATGGTCAAATTTTGAGCAGCAAAGTGAGCGAATTTCAGATCATGGCATCCCATCCCTGGGTTTTGTCCCTGTGAATCCTTCCTCTGAAAAGGAGGACGGAAGTATTAATCTAGAAAACTCTACTCCATTTAAATATTTAATAAATTGAAATGTTTCAAATTAGTTCACCTAAATATAGCCTCTCTACCAAAACATCTTGACGAATTAAAAATACTTTTAAGTAAGAAATACGTTGATGTGTTTAGTTTAAACGAAACTAGACTCGATAGTTCAATAAGTGACGATGAGGTAAACATACCAGGCTATACATTGTATAGAAAAGACAGATCCAGAAATGGAGGTGGTGTTGCTCTATATGTGAGAAGTGTTTTTAACGTGATTGAGAAAACTCATATTTCCCCCAATGATTTGGAAGCCGTATGCATTGAAATTATAAAACCAAAATCTAAACCCGTATTAATTACTACTGTATACAGATCTCCAAATTCGGGATCTAACATATTGCATATAAGACACAACGGAATCGTGTCAATAGCTTAATTAGAAATGCAAAGAGAACATTTTGCTTACAAACTATAGATGGTAATAAACACAATCCAAAGGAAATGTGGAGAAACATCGACATGGTTGTTGGTCGTCGTGATCGCTGCTCGAAAACAACATCGATATCTTCAATTAAAGTGGATAATACCACTATTACAAAAGCAAACGAAATCGCAGAAACATTAAATGTATATTTTAGCGAAATAGGAGAAAAACTGTCTTCTAACATAAACGAAACAGATCGGGCATTTTCTGAATATGTCACACCTGTTTCGAATGAATTTAAATTTTCGACAAAAACAAACCTTTTTGTTGCTAAGGCTATAAATGAAATGAAACCGAGTAAGGCTTCTGGCTGATAAGATCTCCGAAAGGTTATTAAAAGATTCTTCGGATGTCATTGTGCCTTTTTTAACTGAACTTTTTAATTTATCATTAACTCAGGGTATTTTTAAATTCCTACGACTGGAAACAAGCCCGTGTCTCTCCGATATTCAAATCCGGAGACAAAGAAGATTGCAGCAACTATCGACCAATCTCTGAGCAATTGAATACATATTTAATTCGAAATAAGGTTTTTTACACATTATCAATCAGGATTTCGTAGAGGCCACTCTATACTACCACGTCTTTATTGAGTACCACCGATACTTGGCTTATTAACATTGATCGAGGTTTTATTAACGGGGTTATGTTTCTAGACCTCAAAAAAGCATTCGATACCGTTGATCAATAAAAAAATTAGAATTATATGGTGTCAAGGGAATTATGTTGCGATGGTTCATTTCTTATTTAAGCAATCGTAGTCAAGTTTGTAAGGTGGGAAGATCATTATCATCCATGAATTATATAAAAACTGGAGTACCGCAGGGTCGAATCTGGGTCCACTATTATTTTTGATTTACATAAATGATCTTCCTAACTGTTTAAACTATTCCATTCCTGCGATATTTGCTGATGATACTAATATAACTGTAACTGGTGTTTCGCGTGAAGATATTGAGAGAAAACTAAACATAGAACTAAATAGCTTACATCACTGGCTACTAGCGAATAAATTATCTCTAAATATCAGCAAAACGGAATACATGATCATCGGGTCTCGACAGAGATTATCACGAATTGAAATAGTCCCTGATGTTTTAATTGACGATCAAAATATTAATCGTGTGACTACCACAAAAACTCTGGGTGTTTTTATTGATGAAAAAATAACATGGAGAACCCATGTTGATCATGTATCCAAAAAAATATCAAAACGAATATGAATCCTACGAAGAGCTAAAGATGTAGTCAGTAAGGATAGTCTAAAAAAATTATATCAAGCTCTAGTCCTACCTCACTTTGATTACTGTTCCCTTGTTTGGGACAACTGCTCAGGTGAATTAAAAGATAAATTACAAAAGTTACAGAATAGAGCAGCTCGCATTATTACTGGTGACAGCTATTACTCATCAGCCACTGTTACTTTGTCCAAATTAGGATGGGAAAAATTGCAGTGTCGTAGGGATGAGCAATTATTGTCCCTAGTTGATAAATGCATCAGTGGAAAATCAAATTTAAGTAATTTATTTGAGTTGGTAAACAGGGACTATTATGATTTGAGAAGTATAATAATAAGAAGCTGTCCTTACCCAAACCGAATACTAATGCTATGAAAAAAAGTTTTAGTTATCGAGGTGCCATGATCTGGAATTCAGTAAATTAAATTCATTTTCATTAAAATTATCTTAACCTGTATATAGTTAGTTTTATTTTAGCAAGAGTTCTATATTTGTATTGTTGCATGGTTTTATTATTTTAACCTATTGAATTGTAAGTAATATAGTTAGTTAGTTAGTTAGTTAGTTAGTTAGTTAGTTGGTGAAGTTAATTAGTTAGTAACTGTTAGTTAATTAGATACACGGCCCTTTGAAAAACAGCTTTTTAATTTTTAAATATTTTATTATAATATAGCTGATAAGCCTACCGTGTATAAATAACATTAAATAAATAATAAATAAATAATACTTTCACTTGCTTCTCGGGCTTCGATCTCGACTTTAATAACTTCTAAAAGTTCGTCGATTTTCCAGGTTTCACTTTGCGTTTTTCGAGCAATCTGGATGCGAATATCGCTGGGCAATTTAGACATTATTATTGGTATCAACAAACTACCGTATTGATCGTACGACACACCGAGTGATTGTAAACCGCGCACATGAACGCTAAGTTTGTCGTAGAAAAACCTCAGACTGTTTGCTCGATCGTTGTTGCATCCTTGTAGTTTCAAAAGTTCGTCCATGTGGGCAGATATAATTTGCTGTGGTTTGGAAAATCGATCCTTCAGAATCTTGATAGCAGCGTCATAATTTGTTTCGGTTAAAGGAAGTCCAGGAATAGATCGCGCGGCAAGGCCTTCCAACAAAGAGTTCAAATAATTAAATTTGTCAATCGTAGAAATTTCGCTGTTGTTGTGAATCGAAGTCGCAAATGAGTCCCAAAAAGCACTCCATTTGGTGAGATCTCCTTTAAATCGGGGCATGCTCAATTTCGGTAATCGTATTTTCGTATATCCGTGTGACACTTGAGCTGACGAGTTCGTTGTTTGCGCGACTGAAGGCGTTTGTTGTTGTCGTCGTTTCGCTTCTTTAATCTTTCGTTGGCAGTCGATAATTTGGGCCACAATTTCCTCTGATTCCTGAATCTCGTTTTCGATGACTGTTAATTCCCATACGGACAAAATTTGTTGATCGCTTTCATTCAGTTTCGTCAGTTTCACATCAAGTAAACTGTTTATCGCATCGATTCGTGCTTGGTTTTCGTCTATGGAAGATTCCGCGCACATCAATCCGTTTGCTTCTTGAATTATGTTGGTCAAGGTACTTCGTTGACCATTTCGTATCGCTTTCAATCGTTGGAATCTCTCTGCTTTCTTTTTCGCCTCTGGCATCTTATCGTTTATCGAATCTTCGTTTTCTCAGGAAATCAAGAGGGCCCCACGTTGGGCGCCATATAATAAAGTTCGTAATTCGACACCATTTACAATACACAATACTGATTTAATAAATAATACGATTTATATACAAGGTGTGGTTAGTAGGCGGGGTTAGCAAATGTCAATAGAGCATGATTAGTTCCGGTATCAAATCGTTAAATATGAACTATATTACAGGCTCATCCCTAGTGATGAAGTTACTTGTTGAACAATACTAAAAATAGAAAAATGAAAAGGTGAACTGCCGTGATTTTGAATAACGAGACTACTGAAGTTTCGAGCGGAGCCCTTTATCAGAGTAAAGTGTGAAGGGCTCCGCTCGAAACGTCAGTATCTATTTATTCAAAATCACGGCAGTTCACCACCTTTTCAATTTACTACTACATATCTAAATTTCTGCCTACTGCTAAATACTACTTACTACTTATTGACCGAGCGTGAGGTCTGTACTAGTGAAATATCGGACCGACGTTTTTAGTACGGACCGAGCGAGCGCAGCGAGCCGAGGTCTGTGCAGAAAACGGAGGTCCGATATTTCACTAGTACAGACCGAACAAGCGAGGTCAATAAGTAGTTTATTATATGACCACAAATGTTGTGAACGTTCTGTGAAAACTCTACAGTGTTAGGCTCGTATTCGCCACCATTTTCCTTACGAACTAAACCAAAATGGCAGATGTTTTCCAATTTTTAGAGTACTCTCCGTTTCTCTAGATTCCTAAAATTTCTACCTCGAATAGCATTTTTCATTTGCTTTTGTTTGACATATTGTTCAAGGTTGTGCGTTAAGTATAGTTGAAAAAAAACCACCTGAAATTCTACATTACCTGCGAGAAGTAAAATTATATTTATCACGAACAATGTTACGAACGTTTTGGACATTTTAAAAAGTTTCACATAACGCGGAAACCTGAGCTATACATCAAATGAAAGCTTATAAAATTTCTAACAACATACCTGCACGATATATTTCAACAATGAGTAGTTCTGAAATTATTATCCATCTTGTTGCGTATAATGACATGACTTTCATTTTGTTTATAAAATTTTCACTGTCATCAACTGTAGCGGTCCGGAACGGCAGATTCCGGACCGCTCAGGAACCAATCAAATTGCCGGATTTCACGTTCCGGACCGCTCGCGAAAATAGTCATATAATAATACTAATTACTGCCTAATACTAAAACCTAACAAAATCATGTTTTTGTCTATCTTGCCCTGACACCAAGAAGAATATTTTTCTTGTGTCGATTTGTCCATTTAAAAATGGTAGACATGTCCAAGTTATAGAGACGGTCTCTCTCAAATTCCAGATAGTGGTTGTAGTGACGGAGATCGTGTTTTCTATATACGTCATTATGCACTGCCCGATTAACCAGTTTCTCAAGATCTGTGTCAGTGGAACTGCGGATGTGCTTTCCTGATCCAATGATCCTAACTACACACTTGTCTATATTATCTGTAATCATTCTAACACCAGCCTGCATGGTATATACGAGCCAGAGCCTTGTCAGTCACATTTGGTCCTAGATTTTTGATGGCCTGTTTTAGGAACCTATTGCTGTGTTCCACATTTAGATCAAGTGCAATATTTCTTCCCTTGCCTCCCTTGGTATTGACAGTTCTATTGTGGACAAATCTATCACTGTCTCTTGGGGAAAGAAGGGCATTGACTAAGAAAGACTGATAAAGACATTCAAGGGCATACTTGCTGCTATGCTGGCCATAAGCCCTGCAGTGTAGGAGGAGGTACTTGTACTGTCTCATAGTTCTTAATCCATCTCCTTCACTGACAGCATCTAGGAAATTGAGAAATCTTCTAGTAAAGCACAATTATAATTGTACATATCATCTACAGAACTGTTTGTAGGGATAGTTTCTGGTCTGGATGGTGTTGGATTGTGGGACAACTCATGCCTTTGTCTGATTTTCCCATCGTGCAGCGAAACCTTCCATTGGGAGTCAGCAGGCTAAGTCAGCACCTGATGGTCTAATATGTCTTGTCTTTCTTGAGTGGTAATAATCCTACCAATTGCTTTGTCAATTGAGGCACTATCAAGAACAAATTTGTCCACAATCATTGCTGATGCCTCATGCAAATATTTCAATTTACAGGGTTTAGTTTGTGTGGACATATTTGTAGGCAGGGGGCATTTAGTTGGTAGACCACACTTGCTTTCAATCCCAAGTACTGACATTGCTGCAGATATGACCCTTGATTTAATTACCAAGGCGAAAAAATCCCTGTCTGCCCGGTATGCTGATCTATGTTCGGTCTGAATACAAAGTGCAACAGTCCCCCTCTGATTTGGCAGAGAAGAAACGTTTGTATATTTGCTGTAAAGAATAAAAATGTGCTATAAGCGAACAAACTAGAAGTAGTTAGTAAATTTATATAATATTGCATGGAAGAATGAATATATTTATTCAAATAAAATTCCTGAGTCTTTATCACATAATGATGTATATTTGATGATAAATTTATTTGTAATGGGGTAATTAAAAAGTAAATATATTAATATTTATGTGACATCATCACAATGGGCATTCATATTTAACCCTAAAAGCACATTAAACTATCTGATCCAATTGTCCTCTTGCAAAAAAGTAACAATTATGGTATTTAAAAGCAAATGACACATGCATCAAGAAGATATAATTCTATCAAATTGTGTGAACATGCCCACTAGCTACCTTATAACCATGCTGAGATGGCCTTTTATTATTGTATTCCGAATAATGGAAGATAACATTGCTAGTCAAAGGGAGGTCATTTTGGCATGAATGTATTAATTTGTATTTATTTGTGATAAAGTACCCAATCTTCATGGTTGTGTACTGCAATAAAAATAATGCCATAATCTGATACAAAAAGGAAAAAATTCTTAACCACATACACTTAGAATGCCAGTCCCCAAGTTGCAAATTTATGCCTTCTAGTCTATCTTCAGGTGTGTAGCCATTCGAGACCGATGCAGTAACATTGATGGCTCTTTCCACTGTTAGTTGATCCCCAGCAAAGAGCTGTCCATCATATGATCCAGTGGCAGTTTGAGGAAGATATCCATGAAATTGGTGGAGTATTTCTAACATGTCTTCATTGATGTTTTCATTTCTGAAGATTACACCAAGAGGGACCTTTAACATAAATGATACCGGTATTGACAAAGTTAAAATTTGACAATATATATCAGTTAAAAAGAGATACAGGTAATACAAGAATGTGTTTTGTGCAATGAATAATTATTTGATTAAACATTATTTTTGTTTCATCTTTATATCCCAATTAGGCCCATATAATAATTGAATGGCAATTGGCAACAGTATTGCAAAAACCTAGTATAACCATATGGAAATACTAGAATAATGCATATATGCTGGATACTGAATTTCAAATATAAATTGTTTCTATTAACAGTACCTCAAAATACCCTTGGTGACTCTCCCTCATGATCGGTTATTGCAATATTGCCAAATACCATAGTAGAAACAATGTAGTATGATCCACATGACTGAGTGAAATGGTCACATTGTCAAATGAAAGAGTGAACAGAAATATATAGCAACATAGCATATATCCACATGATTGAGTGAAATGGTCACAATTTGTCAAAGAGTGAACAGAAATATATAGCAATATATAGATCCACATGATTGAGTGAAATGGTAACAGAAGAGGAAATTGCCCAAATTAAAGAAGATAGCATTCCGGAAAAAACCAAACAAGCTACAAAATATGGTTTAAAAATATTTCAAGGTAAAATATTAAACTTTACGTGCTTTTATTTGGAAAAAACTGGCTTCGTCGCAACGCGACACAGAGCCGTGTCTGAGATTTAAATTATGTAAACAAACTATTTATAGTGAAAATAAACAAAAAAACTTCGTTTATTTAATAGAGTGGTTTCAAGACCAAGCTGAATTTACAACAGCATTTGAATGCATGAGTACTGAGGAAATGAATAAGTGTCTTTCCAAGTTTTACGTCTCAGCAAGAAAGCAAGACGGAAATTACTACAAAAAAACTAGTTTGTTGTCCATAAGAGAAGCGCTTGACCGCCACTTGAAAGCACCGCCTTACAACATAAGATTTTCAATATGCGACACCGTGTTGTTCAGCGAAGCAAATAAAACTCTTAGTTCATACCTGAAGCAGCTCGTGAAGAATGGAAAGATAGCACCCACAGTACACAAAGTCAGTTTGACAGCCGACATAATCAAGAAGTTGTATGAGAAACGCGAGCTTGCTGATGTCGATACACAAAGTCCTCGGGCTTTGCTTCAAACGGCTTGGTTTCAAATTTCCATCTGCTTCGGAAAACGTGGCAGAGAAAACCAAAGTTCATTGAAGAAGTCAATGCTACGTCTAGTCAAAACCGCAGACGGCCAAGAGTACTTCGAGTTGAACAGAAGCGAACCCGGCGCTGTATCACACGGGAGGTCTAGATGGCTCCGAAGATCACTCCGACGGGAAAATATTTTCGCAACCCGGTTCTGAACGTTGCCCTGTCGAAATCCTTAAAACCTACTTGATTCATCTTAATCCAAATATTTCCGCGTTATTCCAAAGGCCAAAAGGCGAGAGCTCGGCGAAATTCAACCCAAAAGTTCACGAAGTCTGGTACGACGCTTGTAACGTTGGCCACAACACGCTCGAAAATATGCTGCGAAAGATGACCGAAAGGGCTGGAATAACACCATATCTAACCAACCATTCGGCTTACGAGCGACAACCGTGACAGTTTTGTCCGACAGCAACATCGAGACTCGGCAAATAAAAGCCATCACGGGGCACAAGAGCGATTCCAGCATTGAAAGCTATTGCGAACGACCAACACTTGGCCAATTCAAGGAAATGTCAACATCATTTATCCACAGCGACAGAAGTACGGAATCTCGAAGCCAATCGCTCGATTTGTCGAAGGAAAAACACGGGCATTCTGCTACGATCTTAACACCAATTTCAAGCACATCAACGCCTTCATCCTGCCAAAATTTGCAGTCGACTGAACACGAAAACTTCTTCACGTCGCTTGGCTTGAATTCGGGGTCAATTCTGCCATCTGGGTCATTTAACAATTGCCAGTTTACATTTAATGTAAATATGAACACTCATTGACAATGATTTATAAATAACAGTACATTTCTGTTTGATTTATACGGCAATATTTGAGCCAAACTGTTAACTTGTAATTTGAACTGTTGACAAGGCGACAAGCTTCGAAAAATGATGAGTCGCACGCGCATGTTCGGCCGTGACGTACTTTCTTATGCATATTTAACAATGTTATTAATCAAAATAATACATTTGAAGTGAATTTTTATAAAGTTGTGTTGATTATTATTTGTAAACACCTGGAAATTTCTACTAAAGCAATTAGTCGCCTCAGGCTCGGTGATTACAAGCCTATATTCACTTCTCCTTCGGCTCAGTGAATATAGGCTTGTAATCACCTCGCCTTCGGCGACTAATTGTTAAATAGTATTATCCACCTGATTGAGTGAAATGGTCACATTGTCAAAGAGTGAACAAAAATATATGTTGACTTCACTGATATTTTGCAATTTGTATGCTAACAAAATAGACATACAAGTATTGAGCAATCAACTTTTAACATATTGAATTATCTAATATATACTAATACAAATCAGCAATATTGTTTTCTTACCTTTGTTGACTTCAGTGACATTTCTTTGCTGTGTGTGTGTGGAATGTGTTGGATGCATGTATCCTTTTGTGGAACAAAGCATTCAAAATAGTCCACTAAAATCCTTGAAACAAGTACAATGTAATTAAACCTCTGTTTTTGCTGGTCAATTAGGGATGGAAAGAAGTTGATGTTTGCTACTTCAGAAAGTT
Source organism: Chrysogorgia sp. JL179-B06 (assembly GCA_035772405.1). NCBI lineage: Eukaryota > Metazoa > Cnidaria > Anthozoa > Scleralcyonacea > Chrysogorgiidae > Chrysogorgia > Chrysogorgia sp. JL179-B06. Next base: position 283,452 of record JAYKKM010000378.1, read on the forward strand.
CTCTTTTCTTAAAATTACTGACAAGTCCATTACAAGATACTCCATTCTCTACCATTTTATGGTTTACCCAGTGAATGTCCCTGTTCTGGTTTGACATTCCCATGTCCTTTCGTGGTATTACCATATCAATGTTATCGAATGCAATTGTGTACCCAGGATGAGAGGTTTCTTTCAGAATTGAGCTATCTGCACTGGAGCTTTCTAATTGGGCCTTGTTCTCCTTTGTTATTGTATCTCTTGCTGTCTTTAGTTTGATGTCATGATCTTTCCTTGATCCTGATCTTGTCAGGACATGTCAGGACATGATCATGATCTTGTCAGGACACATTGATTTGAACATGTCACCTTCATCTTGCTGAATCTTGTAAGAGTAGCCTATTACGGAAGATTATATTTTCAATATTTTGAATAATTGAAAAATATACATTTATTCATGTTTTTTTGGCAGATGCATTAATCGTTCACACTCAGTGAAGATGATGATCGAGAACAAAATTATTTACATTTGTCAACAATTGAAGATAGACAAGGCATTAGATTAGTGTTAACAATAGTTATTCATTGCTGCAAACAAAACCCTATATTAAAAGAAAGCCAAACATTCAAATCAGGACATCCAACTAACTTATGTTTATATTTCACGTTAAATTTAACCTCGCTCTTCACTTTGTTAATTTATTGATCAATACAAGTAAGTTGCAATTTACCTCCATCGATCCGGTCATTAGAAGAATGTCCATTGGGCTGGCAGTCGCATTCATGTGCGAGTTTCTCTGCTTCAACAGAATTGACCCAGCAAGTGCAACGCTAGGCAACCATTTCGCATCTTTAACGCTATGAGAAACAGCAACTGTCATTAGGAACGCAAAGAAGATTGGCGCTCTGCTTTCCCATTCCTCGCAAACTGACTGCATATTGTAGTTAGTCAAGTCCTCTTTAGTGGTTTTCCTCAAGAGAGATGGGTTTTTCCTGGAACAAAGTCCGCACACTTCCGCACACTTCCGCAGAAAGGGCTCGAAGGACATTCTCAACAACTAATCCAGAGATCACATTACACTTCATTACTGCCTTAGCAATTCTCTGTGGAGGACCGTGAACCAACGCCTTTCCGAGACCTTCTAACTGTGTGGGAAGTGTCTTGTTCACCCTTTTTGACGGATAGTCAACAAACAATGTTATTTTAGTTCCTGTATTTGGAGCCAACGACGTCGAAAGAGCTGGTTTCATACCACGAATAGGAGTCGATGTTAAGACTAAACGTGATTCTGGTAATTGGTTGTAGACATTAGCAGGGAATGCATCGTACACAAGTTGAAAAGGTTCTTGCAGCTGACAAGGAGGCATGGTCGATCTATTGATGAAAGAAGTACAAGTAGAACGAAAAGGAGGAAGCGGGTTGAAATTTAACAATTTCGCTGTGCTGTCACAACTCATTAGAAGACGCGCCCGGAGAAAGTGTGTAATTTATGCTCGCAAAGTGTGACGGGATGTGTTCATAGATACTTTACTGTGATTGGTTGATTAATGAGGTTTTTTCTATGGTTACACGGTTAGAGAATCACTTGAACTGAAGACTGCTGTCAGCGAACACGTTTTTATTCAAAGCAAGCAATAAATATTTTGATCTATTTGAAACGGATTCTATTTTGGAAGAAGAAAATGAATAGTTTTAATCCAAGAATAGTTTGCCTGAATACAAAACTTGAATATATCCTCTGTTTGAGCGCCGAGTTACATAACAATCTGAGTTAAATTTCTCAAAGATTATCTTGTCGCAGGCTGGTCGATAGCTAGTTTTCCGAGGTTGACCGCAAGGCATCATGGGATAGTCACCTCAATTATTGAGGTACATGTCCCACAATGCACAAAGCGCAAAATTACACACTTTCTCCGGGCTCATCTTGTCATGATCACTTAGCTTTATACGGCTCGGGCTGCTTTCAGTGACAGTGTCCTCGTTCCGCAGTCTTTTCACCCTACTAGCTTTGGAGAAATCACTCTTGATCTCATCCCTTAAAGATTGCAGACTCTTCTCGGCTTTTTCAAACCGTTGCAAACGTTTGTAGCATGCGTTCACGCAGATAAATAAATCGTTTGACGAGTACAGATTCGCATCAATGTTAGCCGACTTTTTTAGTAGACCCTGAATATATACTGATGTTTTACCACCAAATACTCTAACCCTTTCTTTATTTGGTGGCAAGTTGTTACAAATAAAACATCTCAGATAACCGTCAACAAGTTTTTTAGGAGCTTTTTCCATCATACGAGTGTTATACCGAAAGATTTGGCGGGAATTCAATTTGTTTACAAAATTTGCCATTTCGTGATTGGTTGTCTTAAAAGGGCAGGCGTAGGAGGTGGAGGGGGACTGAACACCGGACACGGCTGCGAAGGAGGCTAACAAAATCCGATCCGGCAGAAAAACAACAAAATCAACAACATTTTAATATATATAAATGTTCTAATATTTTAGTTTCATCGTCTTGCAGATGATACAAACTTATTTCTTAGTTATAATAATATTCACAGATTAGAATCTAATCTAAACATAGAATTAATTGCTAATAAATTATCTTTAAACATTGAAAAAACAAGTACTATTTGTACTATTTCATTCTGCACAAAATGCATTTAAAATATCAAATAAACCTATTAGACTAGATCGACATGTAAAATATCTAGGTGTCATAATTGGTTTGAATCTACTTTCATTTAGTATCCTTTCATTTAGTATCCTACGATCCGCTTTGCTGTGCCTGAGGGGTACCAGTTTTTATGCGCCAGTTGCAGGACATTTTGAGTTTGCCTGCACTGAGGCTAACATTTAATACCTATATACAGTACATACATCCTTGATTTTATTATTATTTTTTTATCCTTTTTATCTTTCTATATTTTATATATATTAAATAATAGTATAATTAATCTATTGTTAATAATTAAGTTACACGTATTTAAATAAAGTTTTTCATTAACGATCTAAATTGGAAAATCCATGTTCAAGAAGCAAGAAACTATCCAGAGGCATTGGTATTCTCGCTAGGTTGAGACATTATGTTAACAGGGAAGTTTTATGCCAACTTTATTATTCTCTTATATATCCATTAATTACATATTGCCTACTAGTATGGGGTAATACTTATTACTCAACTATTAAACCTATTGCAAAAGAAGGCAGTAAGAATAATGACCTTCTCTAAACCAGATGATCATTCTGATCCCTTGTTTAAACAATTTCAATTTCTTAAAGTAGTAGATCTTATAAACTTTCAAAATGTAGTTTTCATGTATCAATTTCACCACAACTTATTACCTGTTGTATTTGTTAACTATTTCCAATCAATTGCATCAAAACATCAGTACAACACTAGACTAGCTTCAAAACAAACTTTACTATAGTAGTATAGAAAGTGGGGCTACCAGCGCATTTTTCCATTTTTCATGTCTCAACTTTTTTCTCTGGTGAACGCAGCACTTTTTTCGTTTTTAGATTCCACATATAATTTTCGAGCAAATATGTGGAATCTAAAAACGGAAAAAGTGCTGCGTTCTCCAGAGAAGTTGAGACACTCAAATGGAAAAAGTTCGCTGTTACCCCCACTTTCGAGACTACTAATAGACGATGTGTCGCATGGTTTGGAGCCTATGAGACGTGTCTCAGCTAGTAGGCTACAGAGTGAGGTGTCTAGACGTGGCGCTAGACGTGGGGCTGCTGTGGTTAGAGGTGTAGATCGTAACAAGATTATGTCAAGCAATATTGTGTATGATCCTCATATGGGCTTTATTTCAGGTCATGAGTTGAGTGGATTCCTTGATTCGAAAAGGTCTAAGAACTTAGCTATATTAAATAATAAAACGACTCTTATGAGAAGGTCTGAACGTAAACGTAACCCTATTGTGGGTGGTAATGTCGCTCGTAGTGGTACACTATCGAGTGGTGGTGCACGTGATCCTGCTATGGGTTCTGGTGATTTAGTTATACCGAATATTAAGATGAGTTTTCTAAAGAGGATGTCTGATTATCTAGCTGATGCTAAAGCATTGGGGTATAAGTGGATGAACCTTATTAGAAGAGGATCTAGAGAGAACGTCATTAATAGAGTCACCAGAATTAGGGAGGTCAGAGAAATTCGAAAGGCTAGACGCGATCTTAGACGATATGTGAGGAGGTCACAATTAAGTCAGGAGGCCTCAGACAAAGAGTATGAGAGAATCACTAGTCTTATTGCTAAGACGAAACGTCCTACTGTAGCACAAAGGAGAGTTGCTCTCAAAGGGTACACCAAGTCGTATAGTGTTGAGGTGATCGACAATAAAGATCCACTAAAACAACTAGTCAAGACTAGGAGAGTAGTGGGCTCGACTTTACAGAGAGAGTTAGAGAAACTGAAAGGTTTAAAGTTTTCCGAGACATTGAAAGTGACTCTAGAGAAACAAATTGGTGACGGAGAGTCTGTGTTTAAGACAGCCTTCTTCAATAGTGTGGTCAAAACAGTGGTTAGTAGTGTTGGTGTTAGTGGGACTACGAGACAAGCTAGTGAGGAGATAGTAAATCGTATAGCTGTATGGTTGTCAGAAGGGTCTGGGTGGGTTGTGGACAATATTAGTGACCACTTTATTAATGTGGTAGTGTATAAGCCTCTTAAAGGATCGAGTTATATTGAGCTACCAAAGGAGTTGAGGAACGCGTCGAAAGGTTTAGTCAACATAAGAAATAGTGATGACAAGTGTTTTATGCGGTGTCACGTGTTACACAAATGTCCTGTGGGAAAGGATCCGCAGAGAGTGGCGAAGCATAAGAAGAACGTAGGTTCTGTCAATTATGAGGGAGTGAGATTTCCAGTGAATACGAAACAGTACAACAAGATAGAGAGGCAGAACGGTATTAGCATCAGCGTGTTTGGGTACGAGGACAAGCAGCCATTCCCTATCTACGTTTCTGAGGAGAAGTGTGAGGATCATATGGACCTGCTGCTAATAACGAATGGTGTTAAACGACACTACATATACATAAAAGATTTCGACAGGTTTATGTGCAGTCAGTCTAAACACAAGTGTCGCAAGAATTTCTGTAGGTACTGTCTTCAATGTTTTACTACCAGTGAGATTCTAGAGAAACATAAGGAGGTTTGTATGACGGTAAATGGTAAGCAAGCGATTAAGATGCCAGATGAAGGAGACAACACTCTTGATTATAAAAACTTTCACAAACAATTAGAGGTACCATTCGTAATATACGCAGACTTCGAGGCTATCACAGAGAAGGTCGACAACGTGACACCACTCACAGGATCGTACACTAGCGAGTACCAAAAACACACGGACTGTGGGTATGGGTACAAAGTAGTGTGCTGTTATGATGCTAAATATAGTAAACCAGTAGAGATGTTTCGAGGTAAGAACGCGGTTAGGAAGTTCATGAAAAAGATGTTAGAGGAGGTTAAATACTGCAAGAAAGTTAGAAAGGAGCATTTTAATGAGGACATGGTGTTGACTAGAGCTGATAAGGTTAACTTCAAGGAAGCGACTAAATGTCATATTTGTGATAGAAAATATAAAAGTGGAGACGTGAGAGTTAGAGATCATTGTCATATCACTGGTAAATATAGAGGTTCAGCACATCAGTTATGTAATAGGAACTATAGACTGACTGATAAGATACCTGTCATATTTCACAATCTAAGAGGATACGATAGCCACTTCATAATGCAAGAGATAGGCAAGCTTGGTCAGAAAATCAACGTCATACCAAATAATATGGAGAAATATATGGCATTCATGTTAGGTAAACATCTAGTATTTATAGATAGTTTCCAATTCATGAGCTCTAGTCTAGTCAACCTAGTAAACAACCTACCAAAAGATTGTCTTAAGTACACGTCTGAAGTGTTTCAAGGTAAGGAGTTAGAGTTGATGTCACGAAAAGGTGTGTACCCATATGACCATATGGATAGTTTCGATAAGTTTAACGAACTTGAGTTGCCATCAAAGGAGAGTTTTTACAGCATCCTAAACGACGAGCATGTGTCAGATACAGACTACGAGCACGCTCAAGAAGTATGGAAGACAATGGGTGTGGAGAATATGGGTGAGTACCACAACCTATACTTAAAGTCTGACGTGTTACTATTGGCTGACGTGTTCGAGAACTTTAGAAGAACGTGTAAACAGTACTACCAATTAGATCCTTGTCACTACTTCACATCACCTGGACTATCGTGGGACGCTGCTCTAAAGATGACAGGAGTGAAACTAGAGTTGATGACTGACATTGATATGTTTCAGTTTATCGAGAAAGGAATGCGGGGTGGTGTCTCCTGTATAACACATAGACACGGAGAAGCTAATAACAAATACATGAAGGGGTATGATAGTAGTAAACCATCGAAACACATCGTATACTTAGATGCGAATAACCTTTATGGTTGGGCTATGTGTCAGTATCTACCGACTGGTGGATTTGAGTGGGTCGAGGGTTTTGACACCAACAATCTAGACAAATATAATAACAACTCAGACAAGGGGTTGATACTCGAGGTTGATTTAGAGTACCCAGAGGAGTTGCACGATCTTCACAACGACTATCCTTTAGCCCCTGAGAGGATGAAAGTAAGTAGTGATATGTTGTCAAACTATTGTAAGACAATCCAAAACAAGTTTAAGATATCTATAGGAGAGGTTGCAAAACTTATACCTAACCTAAACGATAAGAGTAAGTACGTCGTTCACTATAGAAACCTACAATTATACAAGAGTTTGGGAATGAAGGTCAAGAAGATACATAGAGCACTTCAATTCAATCAGTCACCATGGCTCAAACAATATATCGACTTTAATACGGACAAGAGAACCCAAGCAAAGAATGACTTTGAGAAAGACTTTTTCAAGCTTATGAATAATAGTGTGTTTGGAAAGACTATGGAGAATCTACGAAAGCGTGTGAATGTGGAGTTAGTAACAGACGAGGAAAAACTGAAGAAACTAACGTCAAAACCAACCTTTGTAAGCAGTAAAATATTTGACAATAACTTGGTAGCAATTCACAAGATCAAAGAGACACTAACTCTAAATAGACCAGCATACGTGGGTATGTGTATTCTAGACCTATCGAAGACATTGATGTACGACTTCCACTACAGTAACATCAAAAAGAAATATGGCAACAAAGCCAAATTACTATTCACAGATACTGATAGCCTAATGTACGAGATTGAGACGGAGGATGTGTACAAAGACATGCACGCTAACAAAGAAATGTTTGACTTTAGTGGATATGATAAGTCATCACCCTACTTCGACCTAACTAATAAGAAGGTTATTGGTAAAATGAAGGATGAGACATTAGGAGTCCCCATCGTTGAGTTCGTTGGTTTAAGGTCAAAAATGTATAGCTACCTAAAAGAGGACGGAAAAGGTGGGAAGACTGCTAAAGGTATCAAGAAGAGTACCATTAGAAACAACATAAGACATGACAACTATAAAATTGTCCTAACAAATGGTGAGCAAATGTCTCACATAATTAAAACTATTCGCAGCAAGAGCCACCAACTAGGAAGCTATGAAATAAATAAGATATCCTTAAGCTGCTTTGACGACAAACGACATATACTACCAGACGGCGTGTCTAGCTATGCGTATGGACATTACAAAATAGTCCAGAACTAGCTGCTTAAATTTCTCAAATGTTTTTTAGTCTTGATGTGTTTATATTTAGAGGTCACATGGTATGACCTATCGCATGTCTCACACACCCACTTATGAGTTCTCATCCACTCTTTGGTTTGCGCTCTGGCTGCTCTTAAAGCTTCTTCTTTTGTTTTATAAATTTTTGGTCTTGCCATTATATATTACTATATGTTTTATTTATCCACTCGTTGTAGTATGGATCTCCTCTCCCGTCCCAACCTAGATCCTTGTATACTACACTATACAGGTTATACTCGAATCGCACCTTAACATTACCAGGTTTTAGGTCGTTAAAACTACCTCTCAATTCTATACCTCTTCTAGAGCATATTCTTATGACATAGAAAATATATTTCGATATGTTCTTGACAATCAGTTTGTTTCTTTTAAGAGACCATAGTATTTTTACAAAATCACTGACAACTGTTGGTGTGTCACTCTCATTAACTAGTCTTTTACTAGTCAACATTCTCTCTAACCACTTACTGTAACTATGAGCCGATTTCTTATACATCCAAATATTAGGTACAAAGTTTCTCACGCGTCCGTAGGTAGTCTCTCCATACTTGTCACAACTAAATACACCATCTTCGATTTGGGCTCTGTGGTTACTACACTCGTAACAGTATGTGGTGTCGTTCCACTTTTTTGGTGTTGTGTCCTTACTTCCGTTCTTTATCTCGTCCAATGTGTACCCTAATGTAGTACCACTCCACTTTTTTGGTGTCTCAATCTCATCCAATGTATACCCAGCATAGAACATTCTCATTGTACGTTCGTCAACCATCTAAGTTACTATACTATATATATATTTAGACTATAGTGTAGTAACTTTGTGGTTGTCGGTTAGTGTCTCCCACTCACACTTTATTGTTGTGACCTGTTTTAGAGCGTCTGATAGTAATTGTTCCAACTCTTCTATCTGACGAGTTTGGTAAAAGAGTGTCTCTATCAAGTTACGCTTTTTGTTAAATTTCATAGCCATCTCCTTCAAAGTTTTAGCGCTCATTTCTATACTACTCTATATATTAAGTAACCTAAAGGTAGTCCAACAACTCCGACGAATACCATTTGATACTCTTTCATCTCATCCGAGGGTTTGTAATAGTCTGATAACTCAGGCTCTTTGTTAAATGTCTTCCCATCATACTGTATCGTCAGTACTTGTCTTAGTTGGTCTAGAGCGTGGTTCGTGTCGTTTATGTCTGCGTTAGCGTCTGACAGTTGTTGTCTTAACTCCTGAATTTTGTCTCTCTGACGAATCTCATTCTCGTAGAACTTTTCTTTCGCTCTTGCAAGACTCTCCAATGCTTTGTTGTGTCTCTTTATCTCTGTCTCGTAGCCGGTGTGGTTTAGCTTGCTGAATATAAATCCAGCTCCTGCGAATGCTATAGCGTTGAACAAACCACCCGCTATCACACTAGCCATTATGTATTACGTTAGATTATTTTGAGAATGGGTCAATAGGTAGGTATTTCTTACTCTGCGCCCACTTAACGAGTAGCGTTGAAACGCCTACAGCAGTCGCTAACTTGAGGGTGCCCTTCACTGATTCAGGGGTACCCAACGGTTCTTTTAGTACTTTCTTTGATGCCATGGATACAGCTACGGCTCCAGCAGTCACAAGGGCTGCGTCGTATAGCTCGTTCATCAGTTCTTTTCTGTCTATTGATGCCATATACTATACGATATGTTTTAATCGAAGCTGTCGAGTTTACGTGATGGTTTTATAACGACGTTCTTAGGCTCTCCAGTCACTACTTGTTTGTCTTGCCTAATCGTGTAATACAGCGAACCAGCGGCTATAACCACTCCTATAGTACCTATGATGTATCCATAGTTAAAACTATCGTCCTCACTTATCACTCTCTCTCTCATCTTCCTCTCTTTTGCGGCTTTATATATAGCAGCCAACCGTTTGCCTGCCTCTACTCTCTTAGGGTCTTTGGTCCTTGTTGTCGACGTTATAATAGGTACGGACTCACTGTCAGTCATCTATATTATACGTGATATCTCGTCACAGACCATCTCACAGTCATCTCACAGATTATCTCATAGACAGAGTATTCGATGAAAATATCTTTGATGATTAGATAGTGTGGTTTCACTCTTAAATCCTCTATTGCAGTACTCACACAGAACTCTAGAGTCTCTCATGTATGTTTCTATGAAGTGTATTATCTTATGTTGGTCTGAGGATAGTAGCGTGTTGTATCCTTGTGATCTTAGTCTCTCTAATGCCTTCATCTGGTTATTCCTAATAACCCCATTACCTTTCGGTGTTTTGAACTCTAGAGCAAACCCATTATATCTCTTGTGTAGTTGTAGAACTATCAAATCTGGTTGTCCACCTACATACCCTTTGTTCCACCCATCTTTTCTTCTAGTTGTTGTGTTTTGATACTCACCAAGTCCTGGAATGGTTATTATTGGATGGTACTCTCTAATATATTTTACAATGTCGTAGTGTAAATCTGTCTCACTCATTATCGATAACTGGTTGCATTGTGTGTACTGACCCGTCTTTCTAATAGATGGTAGGACTTCCGTGAATACCCACTCTTGAAACCTATTGGCTGACTCTAGTTTTGATGAGAATATCAGAGCATATACTCCTGGTTCTGACATATAGACTGAATGTGGTTGTGAATTCAAAGGGGGCGTCGAAACACGCCCCCCTTCAAACACCTCTCGTTTGACCTTATATATATCGTCAACGTGTACACTGATAGCCCACTTCGCGTTTTTATACCCTAGTGCCTTAGCGACTTCTTTTCCACAAAACCAGATATTGTCTCCATCCTTGATAGTCGTGACTGACTTATTCTCAAAACTGAAATTTTTGACAAGGCTCGTCATATATAATATACTGTGTGTAATATTATAAGTGACTCTGACCAACACCCCATTTTGGGACCTTGGTCAGACTATTCTATTTTATCGCTAAAAAAAGATGAGGTCCCAAAATGGGACGTCAGCTCTCATCGTCTTTCGTGTGGAACACACTCCTAGTTCAGATATGAATATCATGTTTGGTTGCAAGTTTAAAGGGGGACGTGATTCACGCCCCCCTTTCAAACACCTCTCGTTTGACCTTTTTGAGGATGTTAACGAGCTCCCTTATGTCTTACCCTAATTTGGAGTGTTGGTCTCGTCATATATTTTATTATACCTTTTCACCATTCCATTAATTGGTGGGCATAAGTCAGTCACATTATCGTCCAACACTTTAACGTCTGATAGAAACGTTGACTCATTGTAAGGAAGACCTCTAAGATACGATCTTAGTTGTGTCAGTATCTTTTTGTAGCTAGTGTGCGCGAACTTGCAATGCTCCACTCTACTCGTCAGATTGGATTTAGCCAAGTAGCCTTGGATGATCACACCAGGACCACTAATACAAGCAATGATTAGAGGGTTAGCGGTTATCGATCCAGCTATAATCCCTACTGTCGTTAACCCTATGCTAGTCATGTTTAACGATAGTTTAATTTTCTTCAACCTCTTGTATTTCCATTTGTAACAGGCTTCTAGTTTGTGGTAGTACGCGTACAAGCGTTTGAGCTCTAGCGCCTCTTCCTCTGACATATCCTTTGATATGTGATTGAAAACAACAACTGACTTCTTCCTCATATATCTTAGTTCACATTATGTTCCTCCATCATATCTCTACCAAATAATATTATGTCTCGGCTCGTCATGTAACCAGAGACAATCCTCACACCGTAGAACTCTATCAAAGACGGGTACTTGTAGGGTGCGAGTGGTAATTTTGGTCGATACACTGCAAAGATTGTTAAGTAAGGAGACCCTATCTCTTTGTGATTAGCTGTGAAGTCTGACTCTGTTGATCTTATGTTGTTCACCTTAACGTAGGAGTTACCCATCCGCCAATGTATTGATATCATATGTCTCTTGGTGGTGTCGATGTTATTTGGGATTGTACACGTGTACTCCTTTGCTGGATCGCCACCACCATATGATAATTTATCATTCTCACCTCCTTTGTATCCTATGTATTTGTCCCACGATCCATCATCGTTTGAGATAATCGCCTCCCAATCTTTCGTAGAAACCCTCGTGACTAACCTCACTACCACAAAAACGGATATGTCACAGTATTGCATACGCGGACAGTTAAAGTGTACTCCAGCTTCAAATGGTATTGGAGTTAGTTCGGGGGATAGGAAGCAATGACCATTGTTAACACCAATAATAGGACCATACGTTGAATCGTGTTGTACTAACATGTTTGTTTTATCTCTAATGGTTTTCACTTTATTTGTTCCATTGTGGTATTCCACCATACTCACAGCATGCTTTATGACGTTAAAGTCAAATATAACGTTATAGGACTGCATTCTAAAGTATTGTGATAAGTATACGGACTCCAACACTTTTTTACTGATAGCATCCAAATTATCGACTGGATCTGCTATGTTTTTGAGTGCCCCGAGCGCCATATCTATATCTCCAGACATCCTCCCACCGCTCACGCTTAATTTAGGGTCACTGTCTAGATGTCTCTTCGCTCTTCTTAATATTTTGTCGCTCTCGTAGTCTCTGTCCTCAAATCCATAACTTAGACTCATTATGCTACCGTATAACACATATTTGCTCACTAAATAGCCAGACACAGCCGAAACCCCTAGAACTAGCCACAACTCTGTCGCGTTGCTATCTTGTGTCGCCGCGTGACGTACCACCTTTGGTTGTTTGTCAAGTGTCTCCAGGTGCTCTTCCTGGTGTGTCACGTTTGGTGTCAGACGATGTGTCACCTTTGGTTTGTCGAGTGTCTCCAGATGCTCTCCACCTTCTTGGTGTACTTTCCTAACCTCCGTCGTTTTTGTGTAGTTTAACCCACTATTTACCCCAAACTTCATACTCTGTGTAGCAGTCTTCAATAGGTTGTTGTACCCAGCGATTTTGTTCTTGAGGATTACCACGTTACTTGGCATTAACCACGTAGACGGTGATAGCGCAAGATTTTGGACAACGTTAGTGTCTCTAATCGACTTGTTCATGTTGAGAATCGACGTTGACACGTCGTAGTTTATAACACTATCCTCCAGCAACTTTCGGAACTCTTGTTGAGTCTCTAGACTGCCTGCGGAATCACCAACGACTGACACACGCGTTCTCGCTTGTGCACCAAGTGTAGAGTAAACAAAGGCCTCTATGGACTGATTTAGGTATTGTCGCCCAATGTTGGTAAAACCATTCGACACCAGAGGAACGTATCGTTTGTAGTCGTTCTTAACGTCGTTAATCGTGAAGACTCTTTCCTCACCTGTTGTACCATCAGCAAGGACTTTACCCTGGTAGTGATGTTTTCTAGGAATCTTGTCTGTCTTACCATACAATTCTCCAGCATCAAACTCTCTACTTATCGATCTCATACTCTCACCACCTTCCATCCTTCTGAGAAGTCTTCTAACAGTAAAGTATAGATGGAACCTCATTACACTTGTGATAACAGGGTGGACTTCTTGTGAGGGTCATGACAAGTGTTGTAACGACACTCCACAACAGAAACTTGCACAATATGTTGCAAACACAACCCTATAGTAGCTCTCGTTGTCGTCCCACTCTGACTTTGTCTTTGAAGTGGTGATTTGTAATATTGGTAACTTTGAGAGAAAGTAGCTCTTTTGATTAACGAAGACTCTAAAGTTATTCACTCGGTAGTTCAACACGTTTTCCGTTGGATAGCCATCCCAAAGTCCCCAGTGGTTCTTGCGACCTTTCGGTAATGGTTGGATAGTTCCACCAGATAGCCATATTTTTGGAAACTTGTCGTCGTGACCTTTTGGAGACTTGTTGTTGTGTAACCAAATCCACATACTCTTGTCGTTTTTGAAGGTATCACTAGTTATGTTCGTGCTTATGATGTCGTTGTTTCTAAAATATATGTCGACGCCATTAACCTCACCATCTTGTGAGACAGTTGGATCGAACTCAAACTTGCTCAAAGTGATGTGAGGGTACTTTCTCACTAGATTCAGCTTAGCCACGAGTACGGCATTAGCTATCTCTTTTTGGTTAGCTATCATTGGTTTGTTTATCGTTAGATACTTAGTGTACTCCGGGTTACTCTTAAACCTACTTGAGTCTATCGAAACGTCACCAATATTAGTTTTCGTCACGAAGAATATATGTATATGCATGTTGTCGTCAACATCAAGAAAAAACCTATTCTTGTCAGCATAAGGATACTTTCTTTTGAACGCATCCATCATAACATACCGTACGTTATATGAGAGTGGTAGTATCGATTAGTGGTTCAACGGAAACTATAGACCTACAAGAGTCAATTTTAGCAATAAACTCAGACCCTTACGTATTGGTGAATAAGGCAACTATCTTTTGGGACTACGTTAACGTAACCACGGCTAACAATAAGATAACTTATAACAGTAGTGACCACGTTTTTAACACTGGGTACCACACCTTTAAAATGATCGCCGACGACTTGAAAGAGCTAGGAGACATCAAGCTAGTGGCTAACAGACATAACTCTACGTGTACGATAACAACTGATCAACAAATAGAACTGTTTAAATTTGGACAACTTTTAGGATTTGACGAAAACACTACAATAGCCACCACAAAAACAAGTCCCAACGTTGTGAACGTTAACAGAGGACTGAGATACATACAAGTAACATCTAATATTGTGGACAGATCTAAGAACATAGTTAACGGTAGCAGAAGCGATTGTATCACAGTACTGCCAATAACTAGCACACAGACATTAAAGGGCTCTGTACAACATTTTGGTGTTGGGTCAAAAATCCCAATAAACAAAGGAGTCATCAACCAACTAGAGTTCAAGATAACAGAACAGGACGATAACAATATTAACGTTGGTGAAGTGTTGTTAGATTTACACATCATGTAGTGTATATGGACATAGAGCAAGAACTAAGATATATTTACTATAATCCATCAACTGGTTACCAATCTGCTGCGAGGCTGTACCAAAAGGCACAAGAAGATGGACTAAGTGTTAGTAGGGCAAAGTTAAATGACTGGTTAAAATCCCAAGACACGTACACCAGGTACAAACCGATTGTTAGGAGACATAAGTTTAGACGTCAAACATTTGTTGACTATCTGGGTGAGCAGATACAGATGGACTTGGTCGATATGGGCAAGTACAAGCATAAGAACAACGGGTACTACTGGATACTAACAGCCACTGAGATCCTTAGTAGGTATGCTTTCGCAATACCCGTCTACTGTATAGGAAAGATACGAAAAACATGACTAAGGCTGTCACAGAGTTACTAGAGAAGGCTAAGGTTAGATTTGGTGAGTATCCAAAGTTGGCTCAGTTCGATGATGGTAAGGAATTCTATAACGTTGGTGTGAGGGATCTATTGGAGAAACACGACGTGAAATACTTTAGCACGAACTCTCTGATAAAAAGGCAGCAGTCGTGGAACGGTTTAACAGAACACTCAAGACGTCTATGTGGAAGTACTTCTACAGTAAGGGAACGTATAAGTGGATAGACATTTTAGATCAGCTCGTTGAGAATTACAACAATACCAAACATAGTACTATACTTATGAAACCTAAAGATGTGAGCAAGAAAAACGAAAACGAAGTATGGACGACATTGTTTGGACACCATTTCGGTGACTACCCACTACCAAAGTTCAAAGTAGGTGAGACTGTCAGGATATCAAAGTACAAAAGCATATTCGCAAAGGGGTACGAGGCTAACTTCACTGAGGAGCTATTCAAAGTGTCAAAGGTTATGCGTGGCGACCCTACCGTGTACGAGATAGAGGACCATGAAGGGGAACTCATCATCGGTAAGTTTTATGAGGAAGAGCTATCAGCTGTTGATAAAAAAGACGATGTATATAAAGTTGAGAAGATAGTGAAGAGAAAGAAGGTGGGAGGTAAAAAGATGGTTTTAGTCAAGTGGCTTGGCTACGACAGTAAACATAACTCATGGATCCCAGAGATTGATATTCAAAACATTGAGTAGTATATAATGGCTGAAGGAGGGTTCGATGAAATCGAAATGCAAGAACGTGACAAGTTTAAATTGTATGATGACGAACAACTAAACGATGAACTTTCCGATACTCTTGAGTATTATGCTGGTATTGGCGACGAGTACGCTAATAAGAGTATGCCGAGTGAAGTCCGTGTTGAATACGACAAAGTTAATGTCAGGATAACTGAGATAAAAAAGAGCTAAATAGGAGACAACAACCCAAGGAGAATGAGACATCGTTCACGGATAATAATGATGGAAAAACCGTCACGATAAAACATGGTAACACAACGGTAGACACTCCTTCAGCGAAATTCGTTGAAGAGGGTAGTGGGTATGAAAATATAGACGATGAAGTAATGTCGCTTATTAATAGTACCTTAGGAAAAGATGACGTGTTCGACGAACAAAAATATGAAGAAGTAATGAAGAGGTTAAAAAATGTCAAATCTAAGAACAAAGCCAACATAGAAGATCAGCTAGAACGAGTCATTGCTGTATCAAAAATTATTCAAAAGAAGGAAGGAGTAAATCTAAATCCTAACAACCCAACCGCTAAGGAAATCTTAGATAGATCCATAGTTAAAGAACTAAAGGATGGAGAGGACACATTATACTTCAAATCAATTTATAGAGGTAAACTTTCAAACCCAACACAAATATTGAAGCTCGGAGAAAAAACAAAAATAGGAACGCGTAATGTTGTTTACGTAAAAAATAAAAAAACACTAGCCTTTTTACAGTATAAAGATATTATTAAACAACTAAAGACTGACTTCAAACAAGATAGCTTAGATTGGGACAACTACCCATTGTTAGACGACACCCCTAACGATTTATCAATAGTAGGTCTAACAGATACAGAGAGTCGCGAGCTACAAGGTGTGACAAACTCATCAAACACTATGGACCGACAGTCAAGAATAGGACCAAATGGTGCATTACAAGTACAAGCAGATAGTTTTGGAGAAGTAATGAACGAAACACGAGATCAATTAGATAAAACTGAAGATGTGAACGAGAGACATGTGATAGAAACAAGGATTAACGCTTTATCTAAAGCTAGAGACGTAACACTTAGACAGAGAAGATTGGAGGAAGTGAGAGAACAACAAGAAGAGGACCTTACTCAGCTACAAAAAATAAAGGAGTGGCTTAAGGAAAATTGGTTAGGCGCCTCAGCTTTGGGAATAACCATAGCCTCTTTTATCACCACAATTATAATATCCGCTAGAAGTGTTGTCTTCAAAGGTGGTCAAGCACTTGGGAAATTAGGGAAAGCTATAGCTAATCTAGCTACAAAGGCTGGCCCTCTACTGGCTGGACTGCTAAACATGGTGGCGACTGTGCTAAAGTGGGGAGCTACAGGTATATCTTGGTTAGCGTCTAATTTATGGATCCTAGCGATAGCACTAGCTTGGTTCGTCTACGATCAGTACAAACAGAGGAAATAAAACATGTGTTATAATATATAGTATGAACACTAATGAAAAAGAGTTGCTTCCTGGATATAGACGTCGTGAAATATCTGCTATCAAAGGCACAAGAACCCGTCATGTTGTAACGCTGAACCCTAACAAAGCCAATCCAGGGGAGGAGTTATACATCGACATCCCGAAAACAAAGGGTAACACTTGTTTGGTACCCTCTAGTCTCCATCTTCTATTCGACTTTAAGAGTTCGAACGTGAAATCATGGTTTCTTAACAACCTTTCGAGACTAATACTTGAGAGACTGGTGGTAAAACTAGCAGGTGAGACTGTGTACGACAATAGTGGTGAAAGCGTCATCGGTACGTACAAAGACCTCTGGAAATCTAACAGTGAGCGAGACCAGATGGTCGAATATGGTATAGCAAACGAGAACCTTCGAAAGTTAATCTCAAAGGACGACAGTGGCGCGGCCAGTGGAGACACACAAAAAGTTAGTGATGGTCTGATGTTCTCTATCTATGACACTAAACAAAAGATTCAAATCGACAAGATTCTAGAAGATCACGGTCTATACGCACCATACAACATGAACAACAATTTCAGGTACATAATCACACTCCCCAAAGCATCTGATATTATGGTGGCTCAATCTGGATCAGCCGTGACTGGCTATACGTTGGAGAACCTCGAGTTAGAGTACGAAACAATCGAGAACCAAGAGATTGCTAACGAAGTATCGTCTCTGTACGCATCCGGTAGATCTCTATCGTATGAACACGTCACACTAATGAAGACTGTGGAGTGGGACAAAGGAATCACACTCGTAAACGAGAATATTAACCTGCCGAGAAAATCGATGAAAGCTGTCGTTCTACTCTTCACAAACAAAACAAGAACTGATAGTGAGTTATTCGTCTACCCAAATATAGAGTCAGTCAAACTCACCTGCATAGAAGGCGTGCCAAATATGGTCTACAGTCAAGGAATACCTAAATCAAGACTATGGGGAGAAGCAAAAAGACTATTTGGACAACTAAACTATGACCATATGACTATCCAAAAGTTTTACAAAGACGGTTTCGCTTTGGTTGTTGACCTTAGATCTATCGAAGATAACGATAAAAACGCCACTGGAAAAAAGATTGTAAATACTGAGTCAGGAATACTGATGGAAATCACTAAAAAAGCCACAGCAGCGAACGTCATGTGTAGAATATTCGTGCTCTCCGACGGTCTCGTAAACCTCATCAACAATGATCTACAATCAATCCAGTACTAAACATATAGTATTCTATATGAAAACACCTTTTAACATGCTGATTGTGGTATGACAGCCTGTGGTAAAACGTACTACCTTTTGGATATTATAGAGAAAGACTACATGAATCACTTCGATTACATCATTCTTATATGTCCAACATTTGAATGGAACAAAACGTACACTGAATGGAAATACTTGAGAGACCCAAACTTTATCGCTATTCAGTGTGAAAAAGATAAGGTCGATGTAGTTCTTAAATATGTGACTGATATTTATAAAGGCACCAATTCATTAATAATATTAGACGATTGTGCTAGTGGGCAGGACGTTAAAAACAGAACAAGCGAACTAGTTAAACTAGCCTTTAGCGCTAGACACTACAACCTATCCACAATAGTCATAACACAACAACTAACCTCAATTAGTAAACCATATCGTGAAAACATCTCAAAGTTAGTAACATTCTACAACCCTAACAGAAACGATATGAAAATTATCGTAGACGATTATCTCAACGGAGTTGATAAAGTGGAAATTCAGAAAATAGTAAAACAGTTGAAAGACAACGAGTACGCAAGATTGGAGATATTTCTAAGACACCCGTACTCGTACGAATTAGTTATTCCGCGAAAACAAAACATACCATATAGTATAGGACATGCCAAAACGCAAGACAAAAAATCTTGAGACAATTGATGAACTCATCGAAGACATACGAGAAGCAGAACAGGAAGTGATCGATGAACCACAAATCGACACACCACAAGTTGACGACACTCCGCAAACTGATGTAGATAAGAAACGAAACGAACTAAGAAGACTCTCAGAGGACGGTGAGATAGACCAATCCATCGCTTATCTCAAAAATGCCTCAGAAAAAGTTATCAATAAGATCTATGAAGAATGGGAGGTAAAAAGAATGGAGAAAGCGAACGTGTTTCTCTGTGACCTTTTAATAAGCAAGTTCGCCCACGCGTTAGGAGGGTTCAACGCTATTGAGTCACCTGAAAAGCTCGAAAACGAGTTGATTACTGACCAGTTATTAAAAAGAGACGTAGAGAAATTTATATCATACGTATCCCCCTACCTCCCTTGTTTAGGGTTGTTATCAGGTGGACTAACAACTAGTAAACACATATTTAGCCATATGGCTAGAGGGGAAATCCCTGAGGGGGAACCCCCAAATGAAGAAGGAGACAGTGCTATCTAATCACAACACAAGCGGAAGCGAGCTGAAGACGAGATATCACACTACTATGTTCTTTTTACTGACGTCAACACCTTTTAGGGGATTCCCCACTATTGCTCGTCAAGGTATAGATGGAATGCGTGACAAACGACACAGCTGTGTCACTTTTTCCGGATATGTTGTCTTAGATTGCGTAACAAACGACACAGCTGTGTCATTCGCGCGGACGAGTGTGATGGACTGGGAGCTAGGGACGTTGTCCAATGCGTTAGTATTAGGTTACGTAACAAACGACACAGCTGTGTCACTCGCGCGGATGAGTGTGATTGACTGGGAACTAAGGACGTTGTCCAAATTGCGTAACAAACAACACAGCTGTGTCACTCGCGCGGACGAGTGTGATGGACTGGGAAAGGAAGTCCAATGCATGATTCGAACGCCCTTAGTGAGTGTGCCGCAGCACAACGCTTAACCCCGCGAGCTACCACACCCATAGCAAGTTATACACTCATTTTATAGTATTTAAGTGAATCAAATTTTGGTTGACGAACGTAGGTCCCACACGGCTGAACCACGACAGTCACGAATTTAACCACACATAAAGAACATGAGGTACCAACACACTATTCCAAATCGTGTAGATTCCAAATGGATCTTACTTTTGGAAAACCGTCCTTGTATCGCCGTGTTCTACGATACTCTCCAGCGCTCACACATGGTAATGATCGCTGAAGCCATGGAGAGTAGCGTAGAACGTTGGGAATCAGTGGAGGAAAAGATAATGAGACTCAACAAAGAGTTGTCATTTATCTACCAGATTAGAGAGCTCAAACGACAACTCTTCGCTAAGAGTAGCTTAGAACGTGAGGAACTAGACGAGAGGTTTAGACATACTGTACTCGGGGAAAGGATGGCCAGTCACGACAGAGAGTTAGTAGTATAGTAAGTAGGGCTGCGAGCTCAATCGACCTCAAACGTGAATATAAACACCAAAACATCACCAAATTTGGCCAAGTCACGACTCGACAAATTTGGCGATGTTTTGGTGTTTATATTAACGTTTGAGGTCGAATAAGCTCGCAGCCCTACTTACTATACTACTACAGCGATCGTTAGTCAATCTAGACACCCCTCGCACGTTTTCTACTAAATTGGTGTCAAACACACGCGAGACTAGCGAAACAATACCAAATTTATACTAAATCACGACTCTCGCTAAATTTGACGCCATTTCAGCCACATTTAAAAAATAGAGAGTGTCGTTTCAAAATTCTCACAAATTTATGTCAAATTACATTTAGGAAAAAATAGAAAGTGTCATTTCAACATTTTCGCGTGTTAAAAAAATAAAATGTGGTACGAGCTCACTCTCACATGTTAAAAAAATAGAAAGTGTCATTTCAACATTTTCACAAATTTGTCGAATCATATTTAAAAAAATAGTCGTTCCAACATTTTCGCAAATTTACCAAATCACATTTAAAAATAATCGTTCCAACATTTTCACAAATTTGTCAAATCACATTTAAAAAATAGTCGTTTCAACATTTTCACAAATTTGTCAAATCACATTTAAAAAAATAGTCGTTTAAACATTTTTACAAATTTATGTATCGTAAAAGTGTCTCACGCGTGATAAAATTGCCACCTGTTATGCAAATTAGGTTATTGCCACCTGTTAATAATAGATTAGTCCGTTTGTTCACTATTTTCAGTGTTTGTCGCCTCTTTTCTAAAATGGTGATCGTACACATATTTTGACGTTGTGATTCCTCCCGACAACAAACCCAAGAAAGGCACGTACGGCGTCACAATCGCAACAATGCTCTCAACGTCTTTTTTTAATAACGGGTCTTTTTGTAGTTCGTCGTTTAGTTCGTCAGGATTTTCAATAGCGTTCAACCCATCCAGTAAGTTAGCGAATTTGCTGATTAACAAGTCGGTGAGAAAAGCGTTTGCGATCTCCATTCTCTTCAACTCGTATTGGCGCCATATCTTATCAATAACTTTTGCGGACGCTTTTTTAATGTACGCTTCGGACTGACTTACCACACCGTCACCGGACAGTCTAATAAGTTCGGATCTCCTAACGTCAATGTTGTCTTCCACAGTTGGGGTGTCGTCAGTCTCCTCAACTAGTTCCTCAATCGTGGGGTTTTCTTCACTTTTGCGTTTCACCATCACGTTATTACTTATACCCATATTTTATTGCGGAACAACAACTTCGTGACTGTACGGATAGCGCAGTGAGATTTCAAGTCTAGCGTACTTATTATTTTTTAGTGCGGTCACAATCGCCGACGATTTTTCTCTGCTAATGTTTCCAAGGTAATCGTCGATAACGACCTTCATATCACTCCTACTCGGACAGTAAAAGCAAATGAGCTTACTAATGTTTTCTCTATACGGTTTCGCGATCGACGTCAGTTGTTGTGTGATGACAATAACGCTCAACATAAAATGTCGCGCACTAAAAGCCAAGTTGACCAATTGACTAGTCCTATTCTTGACATCTTGAGAGCTCGCACAGTCGTCCAACACAATCAGAGTGTTAGTGCCTTTAAAGACATTTGTTACACACTTGAGAACAGCGTCGACACTGTCCTGTGTGCAGTCTATCGCTAACACGTCGGGGTCGCGCACATATTTCCAATCTTGATACGCTTTGTTCCACTCGAAAGTAGGGCAAATCAACACAATGTAGTCAAATTTACTAAAGTACTCAGATTCCAATGTTTCCAGCAAATAATGCGTCTTACCACAAGCTGTCATACCAACAATTAGCATATTAAACGGAGTCTCCATTAACTCACGTTTGATTTAATACTGGATTGACTGCAACCCATTGTTCATGAAGTTGACCAACCCATCACTTATCACAAACACCCTGCACATGACATTCGCAGTCGTCACTTTTTTAGTGATTTCAAGAAGCACACCAGATTGTGTGTTCACAATTTTTTTACCAGTGGCGACGTTGTAATTATCTTGAACGCTCCTCAAGTCGATGACCAACGCGAAGCCATCTTTATAGAACTTCTGTATGGTCATGAACTGAGCGTGTTCTTCACCCAACCCAAACAATCGTTTCGCTTCTGCATAGAACTTCGACTTTGGGATGCCTTGTGAGTACACACTATTTGGCACACCTTCAATTGTGACTCTAACACTATCAATATTTGGGTAAAGAAACTCCTCGCTGTCTGTTCGCACCTTATTCGTGAATAGCAACACAATTGCCTTCATGCTTTTTCTTGGTAGATTAATGTTTTCATTCACAATGGTCGTGCCTTTGTCCCATTCGGTGGTTTTCATCAACGTGATGTGCTCATATGACAAACTACGACCACTTGCATAGCCCGACGCTATTTCGTCAGCGAGCTCCTGGTTATCAATCGTCTCGTACTCAAGCTCGAGGTTCTCCAGAGTGTACCCACCCACAGCGCTACCGGATTGCGCCACCATAATGTCTGTGGCCTTCGGAAGTGTGATCACGTACTGCAAGTTGTTGTTCATGCTAAAAGGAGCGTACAACCCATGGTCATTCATGATCTTGCCAAGCTTAATCCGCAGTTTCGTCCCAATCACACCAAACATCAACGCGTCACTAACTTTAGCAACGTTCCCACTTGTCGCACCACTGTCATCCTTAGAAACTAGCTTTCTCAAGTTCTCACCACCAATACCATAGTCAATCATTTGGTCTCGCGCAGTGACACTTTCCCAAAGGTCGCGATAAACACCAGTGTAATTTTCCCCATTGTTGTCGTACACAGTTTCCCCAGCTAGTCTCACAACAAGTTTCTCAACCAACAACTTGCTGACATTGTTCAAGAACCAGCTTTTGGCGTTTGCATTCTTAAAGTCGAACACTAGACCCAACGATCCAGGCACCAAACAGCTACTAACCTTGAGCTTTGGTATATCAATGTAAAGTTCCTCACCAGGACTGACTTTATTAGGGTTCAACGTGATTACGTGTTGCGTTCTCACCCCTTTTATGCCACCCATGGTTGCTCGTCTAAAACCAGGGTTCAACTCTGCCGACGTGACGTTCATATACCTTTACATATGTTTTATCATCTTCGAAGCTGAGACCCTCGAAGCTGAGACTACCGTTTTAGCTTGTAATAATCATAAGCAAACCACGCGAGTACCACTGCGAGTACCCAGAGATTTTGGGCCAACCAAGCAAGACCCTTTGCACCCAACGTCAACATATTGTAAACTAAATTAGCCAACCCAACAGCCCATGGACCCATCTTCGTGATTGCGTTCTTAACAGCCTGTGCGAATGACTTTGTAGTCATAGCGCCTCTCATAACAGCAGATCTCCCAGCGATAATGATAGTTGTTATAATTCCAGCCACTGAAATTGCCACAGCGCTCAACCCAACTATATTTTCTTTAGCCCATTCCTTGAATTTCTGCAACCTGTCAATGTCGACTTCTTGTTGCTCTCTAACCTCCTCTATTTGTCGCTGCTCAATAGTTCTGTCTCGAGCTTCTTCAAGCCCCACAACACGCTCTACCAATTCAAAGATAACGCTTTCGTCGTCTTCACCGTCTAGTTCGTCTGACGTTCTATTTATCACTTCTTGAAAGTGGTCCGCTTGTATTTGCAGCGTACCATCGTCACCTACTCTTGATTCACGCAACACACTATCGCTTGGATTAACCACACCACTCAGCTCGCGGTTCTCGTCTGGTGACAGCCCAGGTATGTCGACGTGGTCCACTTTTGTTTCAATTACTGGGAAGTCGTCTGGGACCACTTCTGTTGTGGCAACTGTTGTTTCTGCATTCTCAGGGATTTGACTAACTAACTTTTTGAACTGCTCAATCGCGTTTTTACTACGAGTGTCTTTACTGTAGACCAAACCTTTATTCCCATGTTTTAGAATTAGTTTAGGACTCCCACGCTCACCATCTTTGTTTATCGGTTTGAAAAGAATAACCCCTGAGTCCGTCACGTATGATCTGTTGACTATTTCCCTTGACGCGTCGTCGGGACCGAGTTTTTTTTTATACAACTTACGTATTTTCTCACCTATAGCCTTGACTCTTTTTACTTGATTTTTTGCTATCTCTTTGTTGACTGCGTTTAGCTCGTCCAATCTTTTATAAAGATCGTCTGACCTCACTTCAAGAGCCATACTGTAGCTTGTGTCGTTGACGTCACCATATGACTCCTGCTCAACAAACTCCACCGCGGGGACTTCTGTGTTAGTTCCCCTTATTGTCACCGTCTTACCATCGTCAGTGTCAATAAATGACGTCTCTTTTTGCAAGTCTCGTCTCACGTCTAGCTCACTCCTTATCTTTTTCGCTTGGTCTTGATAGTCGTTGTAATTAACGCGAACATTTTCCGGCATGTTGTCTTCAGTGTGCTTACCGTACATGCCTTCAATAACGTCTTCGACATCGGCGAGCGTCTTTTCTAATTGCTCATCGCTCATGTCTTCGTACTTATTGAGGGTTTCCATCTCGACCTCGTCGAAAACTTCTCCACCTTCAGCCATACTACATTAGCTCACATTTTGAATGTCGCTTTCTGGTATCCATGAATTATGTTTGCTCTCATAACCCAACCATTTGACCAACGCCATCTTCTTCCCTCTGACTTTCTTTCTTTTCAACACCTTTTCAACTCTGTACACATCGCCACCATGTTTCTTATCGACCAGCGATAATTCCTGTTCGTAAAATTTACCAATAATCTGTTCACCGGTGTGATCCTCAATTTCGTACACATTCGGATCACCACGAATAACTCTCACCACTTTAAACAGCTCTTCAGTGAAGTTGGCTTCGTAGCCCTTTGTGAACACACTCTTGTATTTACTAATTCTCACTGATTCGCCAACTCTAAACTTTGGCAATGGGTTGTCTGCAAATTGGTGACCAAACAAAGTGGTCCACACTTCGCCTTCGTTTGACTTATCGACATCCTTTGGCTTCATCATAATACTGCGATTCACATTGCCATTGTAATTGCTCACAAACTGGTCGAGACCCCCAATCCATTTGTACGTTCCACGAGTATAAAAGTACTTCCACATAATACTCTTCAGACTTCTATTAAAACGCTCGACAACAGCAGCCTTTTTATCGCTCTTAGTGCTGAAATATTCAACACCGTGTTTTTCCAACAAACTTTTCACGCCAACATTGTAGAACTCGAGTCCGTCGTCAAATTGCGCTAACTTAGGTGCGACCCCAAACCGATCTTTAAAGTCAACCAACAATTTTCCAACAGCCTTAGTCATGTTCTTGGTGTCTTTTCTATAAACTGCAATGCCAAAAGCGTATCTACTCAATATTTCAATACCTGTCAATATCCAATAATAACCTCCATTCTGTTTTGAATACTTACTCATGTCCACTAAGTCCATTTGGAGCTCTTCACCAAGAAATCCAACAAAAGTCGCACGGAACTTATGTCTTCTCACAATAGGTTTGTACCTAGTGTAAGTGTCCTGCGCTGTCAACCATTCTTTCACTGTTTTTCTAGTTACTTTCAATCCGTCTCCCAATGCACTTCGATACAATTTCTCTACACCACTGAACCCCGTCTTAGGATTGTAGTAAATGTCTCTCAACCCCTGCTCTGTCTCCACACCAAGTTCCATATAACTCACACAATATACAGTTCCAATAGCACTGCACCAATTTTAAGATCACCGTTATTTGGTTTGACACGAAATGTCATACTTGAGTAGACACCTTTTTTAATACCCACCTTTGACTCAATGTCCACATGACGTTGTACTGACCCATTCAAAGACTGTTCAGTGGGTATTGGCAACGTTGTGATCACACTGCTTCGCTTCCCATCAATACCCACATTGTTCTCAGAGTCAACAATATCACATGAGATTTCTATGTACTTCAAACCTCTGAGCGTGTCGACCTCGTTCGGGCTGACGTACCACTGTGAGTCACCCTTAATCACCCTATCCCTCGCGAAACCAAATAGAGTCCCAAAGGGCTTAAGATGAACTGGGGCGCTAGCCTTCATCCTACATCTGTTTGTGAGCGGTATTTTCTCCACCTCAAGGTCCACACCCACCCCTTCTTTAAGATCTTTTTTCATGAGTTTGACTAGTGTGTTGAAGTTAGCGTACCCACCACTCGTTGTTGTACTTTTAAGATCACTTGAAGGGTAAACCAACGCGGAGAGCCAATTGAGGTCAATAACTAATATGTTATTGTAGTCCCAAAACACAGTGGCTGTCTTAACCATAACGCATGGGTTGTCGTGCGTGATCACTATTGCGTTGTCAAAGGACACCACTTTTTCTACACCCTCAATGAATACCGTCAACTTTCGCATTCTGTATAACATACGGTATATTATATGCAGAAAGCCCTTCGTGATTACTATGGAAAGCACTACAAACTCGCGATGGCTAACACATCAAAGGCTACACACGACGCAAAGGCAGACCTCATCAAAAAGTACCCTCACGCCACTTTAAGCAAATTTGAGTTCTATCCAAATATTTTGCAAGATGGTAAAATCATGAGTGTCGACGTGTACTTCAGAAACAACGACATCCTCAGCACGGACATAACCAGCACAACCTTCAAAAATGATAAAAGCATGTGGAAGTGGCTACACAATAGTAAGTTCCCAATAATATGGCAAGGTGGTGGGACTATCCAACCACTACCAAAAGGTCATAAGAACCACTGGGGGCTTTGGGATGGCTACCCAACGGAAAATGTGTTAAATTATCCAGTGAATAACTTTAAAGTTTTTGTTAACCAAAATAGTTACTTCATGTCAAAGCTGTCAGTCTTGCGAGTCACCACGTCAAAGACAAAATCAGAGTGGGATGACAACGAATCTTACTACCGCGTTGTGTTTGCGACGTATTGCGCAAGTTTCTGTTGTGGGGTGTCATTGCAACATTTATCAGTGTCACAAGAAGTTCACCCCGTGGTCACAAGTGTGATGAGATTTCATATGTACTTCACCATTAGGAGACTTCTCAGAAGAATGGAAGGTGGTGAGACCATGAGATCAATAAGTAGAGAATTCAACGCTTCTGAATTGTATGGCAAGATTTCCAAGATTCCCAGGAAGCATTATTACCAGAATAAAGTCCTGAGCGATGGTACAACAGGCGAATCCAGAGTCTTCACACTCAACGACGTTCAGAACGATTACAAACGATACGTCGCACGACTCTCAGACGGTTTTACCAACATTGGGCTGCAATATCTAAATCAGAGCATAGAAGCCTTTGTGTACTCCACACTTGGTGCACAAGCGAGAACACGTGTATCTGTCGTTGGTGGTTCTGCAGGAAGTCTAGAGACCCAACAAGAATTCCGCAAGTTGTTTTCTGACAGTGTTATACAGTATGACGTGTCGACATGGATTCTCAACATGAACAAATCGATTAGAGACACCAACGTTGTCCAAAATCTTGCAGTGTCACCAAGTACATGGTTAATGCCGAGCAATGTAGTAATTCTCAAGAATAAAATCGCTGGGTACAACAACTTATTAAAGATTGCCACAGAGTCCATGAGATTTGGAGTGAACACCAGCTTGAACGCAACAACACCAACAATTACGGCTAAAAAAGTCCACCAAGAAAATGTGGTGACTCACTTAGTAGCGCCAACGACTGTGAGGAGAAAAGCTCACCAAGAAAGTGTGGTGGTGGTACCAACGACTGTGGCTAAAAAAGTTTACCAAGAAAACGTGACACCACTTCCTGTGAAAAAAACAGTGGTCACAAGTAAGTCAGACACGACAACGTTGGCGATAATCTTAGGGTTCTCAGCAGTCTCTGGTTATTTAGTAACCAAATACACCTTGAAGTAGTAATGAGTCTAAACTATGGGTATGAGTCTGACGACCCTCACGATAAAATACTAAAGAGAACGAAAAGGCACCTGGACGAAGATCCTAAATTAAGCGCGACCGGTGGAAGGATGTCTGGAATAATAGACATGCAAGGCTCAGCGATAAAAAACGTGGCAGACCCAGTCGATGACTCAGACGCCGCGAATAAAAGAACTCTAGAGCAATTGCTATCAGGTTTCCTCAAGAGTCAGTCGTATAATCTTGTGCTTGACTTCAACGTTAGCACACACGCCTTGAAAAACGTGGAATTTCACACCAATGGTTCAAACAAAGTGAAAGCCATTGGTGAAACAAGTAAATTAGTGCAAAACAACTCAACCTATGGTCCTATTATCGGCATCAGCAGTGTAAGCCAAAGTTTTCTGTCCCCTGTGCTAACACCAATCCCACTTGAGTCAGGTCTCCATTTTAATTGCCCCAGTATGCAATGGTGTGATCTCTCTATTTTTGTTGTGGTGAGGTTACCAACGAGAACCGCTGGATCAAATTGGGAGACAATTATATCGAACGACGATGGTCAGTGGGATAAGTTCATAGGGTACAAGACTGGCGTGACCAACGGACTCGCATATGGTGGTAGCATCCCAGCAATGGAGAGCATATGCACTATTCCGAGTATTATTGACATAAGTAAAATGCATATGATATCGATACACTGGCAAATGGACAATTCACATGTCAGAGTCAACAACGTTAAGTCAACCGATTCAGACTTCGTAGCGAATATGAAAAAGATAGGCACACCCTATGGAACGATTTTTGGAATACACCGACCAAGAATACCACTCGCACCTTATGCGTACCCATCGTTGATAGAATTCTACGGTGTGAAAATTGTGAGTGGTTACATGACGAACCGAGACATCATAATCATGGGTGGAGAAATGATGAAGGAATATGGTGTAAAGTAAATGGGAGCGTGTATTTCGAGACCTCATGAAACATATAAGATAAATAAAACGACTGATCACATGTTCAAAGCTGGTGGATCATTTGGTCGCGGTGACGTTACTCTCGAGCTCCACGCTGAGATTGGTATGAGGTCTAAAAAGACTTATGGCGAACCTATTATGTTACCCGCAGAATCAGACACTGTGGGGGTAGTAGGAGACGTGACTTAAGTTATGTAATGGGTTGGCTTAGAAAACTGGCTCGTAGCATTAGAAACTTTTTCAGACGACGTAGAAAACTGGGGACTAATAAAACGTATTTGCTGCATTGGTACACAACAAACCAGATCTATAAAAAACCTGGCACCTATGTCGAGTAGTTTTTTTTTGCGGGGCTATAATATAGTGATGACCCCCACAGTGCTTCGATTATTCGACTTCGACGGTCACCAAATCACAACGGTCATGGGCAACGGTGAAATATGGTTCAAAGCAAGAGAAGTCGCGAGCGCTCTAGGTTATGCTCGACCAAAAGATGCAGTCAACGACCACGTCGAACCTGATTGCAAAATGAAGATAGAGCAGGCTTCGTTTATCAACGAACTTGGGGTCTACTCATTAACGTTCTCGAGTAAAATGGAGCGTGCGAAACACTTTGGAAGGTGGGTGCACACAGAAGTCTTACCAAGCGTTAGAAAAAGTTTAGCTGACGTTGGTCTCAAACACAATCAATTCGTAATGATCACCGAGTTCGACCTCCACACGAAAGTTGTTGGTTTTCTTAGGAAATATTATCCAGAAGCTATTTTGATAGCCGCTTGTGGTGAAAATCAAGACACTTCAAGTAAAAGAATAAATTCGTGGAAAAAAGGCTACCAACGTGGGACACCCGATTTGATTATTGCCAATGCAAACCGACAGCACAGCGGACTCGTGATTGAGTTCAAGAATCCAGGTGGCACAGGCAAGACATCCAAAGAGCAGGAGTCTCTGCTGCTCAGATATAAATCCGCTGGTTATCTAACACTCTTGTGTGACTCGTACGACGACGCTATTACCACGGTAATAAGATATCTCTTTGACGTTGGGTTTCAGTGCTCTCACTGCCTTCGTAAATTTAAAAATAAATCAGCGTTGAGTAACCATGAGAGACGTTATTGTAAAGAGACTTTTTAGACAGTGACTGACGAGTCGAATTAGCACTCGTTCTCGTTGTTGAGACGACGTTTGAAGCGACAACTGCTCTAGCATTTTCTAAAGACGTTTTTAACTTGGTAAAAAAATATCTGCAAAACTTTCTCTATTTATTTCACAAACCTTCTGACCACTGTGTGAAAAAATGTTTCTATGACATTGGACGCTTCATGTGACCAATGTCTAAATTTAAAAAGTGGGGTATCCGAGAACACCCCTAATTTTATGTGGAAGGATGATGACGTCTGCACACTGCACGATATTGCTCAGCACCACCAACGAATGATGGTCCTGGGTTGTATCTCCAATTGAATGGCGCTTCGACAGTTGTTCCGTAAGTGTCGCGACAAACGGCGCAATACGCTTTTAGAAAGGTGATGTCGTCTGCCATTGGAAAGAGCGTGTCGAGCTCACCAAGTTTTTTTAAGTGCTCTGTTGTTATGAGACCACAAATAATGACGTGAATGCCAGCTTTAATGTATT
Source organism: Chrysogorgia sp. JL179-B06 (assembly GCA_035772405.1). Classification (NCBI taxonomy): domain Eukaryota; kingdom Metazoa; phylum Cnidaria; class Anthozoa; order Scleralcyonacea; family Chrysogorgiidae; genus Chrysogorgia; species Chrysogorgia sp. JL179-B06. The sequence goes on from JAYKKM010000378.1 coordinate 314,489, forward strand.
CACGGGTAATTGGGAGTAACCCAGAGTACCAATGGCCTTCGTCAATGCCGACGACGTCATAATCGGCTATCTCGGAAGAACTTGGAAGGTTGGTGACTAACTTCGCAGGTAAACTGTCTGACCCAACAACAATGGTCTGACGATGTGTGGAGAACGCGTGGTCAGTTCGCCTAGTGTCACCTGTGTTGTTCATGTAGAGGACTTTGAGCCCTGATTTACTTAACGTGACTAACCTGCGAAGAGTCTCTGTCGTTTTTCCCGCGAACATGGGACCAATCACGATTTCTAGTTTACCAACTTTCTTCATGGTTACTATACCCTCAGAGAAATATTTTTTATTGTGGTGGAAACCGTCGTTCCATGTTGAATATCCGCTGGAGCTCTAAGTTTTCAAGATGAGTCTTCGAGCTCTCGTGTCTCAAGCGACACATTGGGCTATTGGTGGCCACACCGCATGGGTGACAGGTGTACACGTTTTTATTTCTCGCAAAGTGTCTGTGGGCTGGCGAGAGTACGTGGTCCCTGATATCGTCCGCACCCAGTATCTCATTACACCCCACCTTGCAAACGTGAACGTCGCGGTTTGCGGCGAGCTCTAGCCACGCTTTGGCTTTGGTTGGGCATGGTTTCCACATTAGGGTCGCTAAGAACACTTGGAGGAAGTTACCGAGTAACGTACCGTTGGACCCACTAGGGTCGTTCAAGTAGACATCACTCGCTAACATAAGGTATTTGAATGGTGAGTAACACCACACAGGGATTATGCCAGCTAACACACCAGCAAGCTCGTTGGCTCTGTCTTCTCGAAGATCGATCCAAGCGTCGAGAAGATACCTCGTATGGCGGATCTGAGAGCCAAGCCGTTTTGGTGGTCCTTCAGGGTCGGGGTCGAACATTGTGTATGTTGAGAAGTACTCGTTTAAGACGATAGGTCCAGAGGCGCCTTGTAGGGTAGGCACACTGATAAAGGCTGTTCTCAACATGTTGGCAATATCTTCTTCGCTGATTTCTCGGGCTTGAGTCATTATGTTATACTCTCAGAAAAAATCCTAATTTTTTAGTGCGTTTGGTCTGGAACTGTGAGATACCTGTGAGGTCAACTGTGAGACACCTGTGAGGTCAACTGTGAGTAAGATAACACGTGATAGTGTATTAGATGGTTGAAGACTCACAGACGGCTGTTGACGCTAAGATCACGGCTGACGTGAAAAGTGTTAAGGTAAAGGACCCAAAGCGCGTCGCCGCTGGTAAAAAGTTGGCTGAGATATCGAAAGCTGCGAAAGAAAAGAAAATGCGTGAAATGATAGTCAACGAAGAACAGGGTGGTGAGTGGAGCTATGGATATGTTGTCGGAACACTTGGTGTAATCATCGCTGGTGCTTCACTATGGTACACAATTAGCAATGAAAAAGAGACACAACTGGAACCTGCGAGCACTGTGGTTAGCGCGTCAGAAAATCGTAGAACTTGTCGTCCAGCGCTAGACACGTTTGATTCTTGAACAAAACACACGACAATGTATATATGTCCGCGATCGATCGAAAAGAACTTATGAACGAATTGTACGATGCGCTACTTGTTACGACTGGTGCTGTGGCAGTGAGTATGATTTCTAAGAAGGCTTTGGGAGAACCATTGGGAACACCAGAGACTGTGAAAGGCACAGTGAAACTTGCTGCAGCTGTTGGTGCAGGAACGCTGTTAGTAAAGTGGGTGCAATCAAAAAAGTGGATACCGACAGATCCATTCAAATCAACGTAAGTTAATGGTGAGTGTTGTGGCTGGAGGGATATTTAATGCAGTGGCTTTTGCAGGCGCTGGATTTATGTTTTCGAAGTTTAATCACTCGGGTTATGAAGCTGAGATGAAGAGGCACAACCATGCGTTGGAACAGTTAGCCAGTGCGAAAGAAGTGTGGTACGAAAATGAAATCGCTAAAAAAGATAAGATCCAGCGTTTACGACAGCGGCTCTCTGATGCTAATGCTGACATCAATGACACAAACCACGCGTTGGAAGAACTTAGAAGCGTAATGACCATACGGTACAGCGGACGAGTGTTCACTGACCTCCCGAAGATTGCGGATTACTACCAACCAAGTGCGGAAATGAAGGAATACCAATTGTTGTTTGTTAGCGCGCTAGGTTTGGGCAGTGGAATAGTAGTGTGGGTGCTAGTTCGGTGAAAAAAATATGTTGGAGTAGTATAAGAGTGATGGACAAACTTATGAGGCAGATGAGTTATGGCTTGACAATTGACGAGATCGCGAATGAGACGCAAACTGAGTGTGGAGACACCTTCAGAATTCACCACTGCTCGGATTGTGACGTTGTGAAACATCTAAGTGACTGCGGTGGGTACGCGTGTCCAAAGTGTGGTGACATCGAATGGGGTTACACTCAGAGTTACAGCGACATGAGACTCACACGGTTAAAAAGCGTTCACAAACGGTCTTGGTGGATGGGGAGGAGACTACGGAACGTTGTGAAGGGTGAGCACCTTGAGTTGATAAAAGAGGACTTCTTGAAAGTTGTTAATGCGTTGTACTCATGCAATTTGATAAAGGGTAGAAATGTCAGCAGATATGGATACTACATTATTAGGTTGTGTCACAGAAGACGAGTTGAGACACTCAAGAAGGTGTCAGACCTCAAAGATGGGAAGGTGAAAGACTTATTTGACGACAATCTGTTTGGGGTGGTGTACCCAAAGCTGGGATGGTGTGAAAGTGGTGATATTTATTACGACGAGTGGTTTAGGAAAAAAATAAACAAGTGTAGTGTATATAGAAGCCAATGAGTCGGACTGTGAAAAATTCAGTGACAAAAAGACGGGCGCATAAGACGAGTGCAGCCGTTGTCAATTCACTAACAGATGAAGCGACCAACGTTCACGGCTTCTTTAGAGACCAAGAAACACAACGTCTAGTCGAAGACCTCGCACCGTCAACACATCTGTTGGATCGAGCACTGAGAGGGTTCACAAGGTCTTATGGAGTCGAGGTAATTGACGACAGAGACATCAATCAGGTAAATGGTAGTAGAAGTGCTGTCACTAACCTTTTGAGACGTGAGCTAGGTGAGACCAACGGAATGAAAGTGGTGGAGACAGTCAAGGTCACTTTTGAGAAAGTTTTAGAACTCAATAAGACCACGTACAAAACTGCCTACTTTAACAGCGAAACGTTCGTCGTCATTAACGAGCATGACATCGAGGGTGTCGCCAATCGTGGGTCGGAGCAGATTTTGACGCGGATAGCTGGGTGGTTATCTGAGGGGTCTGGATGGACTATCGACAAAATAGACGCACACTACGTCAATGTCGCTATTTACAGACCTTTGCATGGGAGTAGCTACATTGCGTTGCCAAAGGAGCTGCGCAACAGTATGAAGGGTCTGATAAACGTAAATAACGATGATGACAACGAGTGCTTTAGATGGTGCCACCTTGCACACAAATTTCCTGTTGGAAAAAACTCTGACAGAACGTCAAAGTACGCTAGGCATGTCAGTGAGCTGAACTATGACGGAGTTGACTTCCCAGTATCAGTCAAAGACTACAACAAGATCGAAAAGGCGAACGATATTAGCATAAATGTTTTTGGGTACGAAAATAAGCAGCCATTCCCTGTGCACGTTTCTAAGGAGGCGTACCCTGACCATATGGACCTATTGTTGATAACTAACGACGCGGGCAACAAGCATTATGTGTACATTCGCGATTTTAACAAATTCATGTACCGTCAGACAAAGTATAAGGCGAGAAAGCACTTTTGTAGATATTGTTTACAATGTTTCACCCGCGCGGACGTGCTTGAAAGTCATATTGAAGTGTGTTTGGTCATCAATGGGAAGCAAGCTATTAAAATGCCGCAAAAAGGTGCGAAAGTGAAATACGAGAATTTTAGCAGACAATTAAATGTACCATTTGTGGTGTATGCAGATTTCGAGGCTATCACACAGAAGGTGCACACAGCGACACCATCAAGCGAGACTAGCTACACAAATGCTTACCAGAGGCATGTCGACTGTGGTTATGGGTATAAACTGGTTTGTTGTTATGACAACGAGTACAGTAAGCCAGTAAAAGTGTATCGCGGTGAAAATGCAGTTAACAAGTTCATTGGGGAGATGTTAGAAATTGTCGAATATTGTAAAGAGACATCTGAGAGTCACTTTAACAAAGAGATGATACTGACTAATGCCGATAAGAGGAACTTTGACGAGGCTAAAAGTTGCCATATTTGCAGTGTTGAGTACACTAGCGCTGACGTTAGAGTGAGAGACCACTGTCACGTGTCAGGTAAGTACAGAGGGTCCGCGCATCGTGAGTGTAACGTGAACTTTAAGTTGACTGACAAAATTCCTGTGATCTTTCATAACTTACGTGGTTACGATAGCCATTTCATCATGCAGGAGATTGGCAAGTTTGGTCAAGACATAAATGTGATACCAAACAACATGGAGAAGTACATGGCGTTCATGCTTGGAAAAAACTTAGTATTTTTGGACAGCTTTCAGTTCATGGGTAGTGGTCTAGACAACTTGGTGAAGAACCTACCAAGAGACGCTTTCAAATACACGTCAGAAGTGTTTCGCGACGAGGGGTTGGCACTTATGACAAGAAAGGGGGTCTATCCCTACGATTATATGGACTCCTTTGAAAAATTCGACGAATGCGAGCTACCCTCCAAAAAAGATTTCTACAGCGTTCTGAACGATGAGCACATCACGGAAGAAATGCACGAGCGCGCCATCGACGTGTGGGACTACTTCGACGTTGAAAACATGGGTGGGTATCACGACCTGTATTTGAAAAGTGACGTGCTCTTGCTTGCCGACGTTTTTGAGAACTTTAGAAAGACATGTCACCGTGAGTATAAACTAGACCCTTGCCATTATTTCACATCGCCTGGGTTGGCTTGGGATGCCATGTTAAAGATGACTGGAGTAGAGCTCGAATTATTGTCCGACATTGACATGTTCCAGTTTGTAGAACTAGGTATGCGTGGTGGCGTGAGCTACATATGCAACAGACATGGCGTGGCGAATAATAAATACATGGAAGGGTATGACAAAGAGCAAGAGTCGAAGTATTTGATGTACCTTGACGCCAACAATTTGTACGGATGGGCAATGAGTCAAAGTTTACCTACGGGTGGCTTCAAGTGGTTGACTGAGAAAGAAATAGAAAAGGTTAATCTATGCGACTATCACAACAATAGTAAAAAAGGTTTACTGCTCGAGGTCGACTTGGAGTATCCAGACCATTTGCATGACCTACATAACGATTACCCGCTGGCTCCTGAGAAGATGGAGATAACCGTTGACATGTTGTCGGAGTACTGCACGAAAATCAAAAATAAGTTTAACGTGAGTGTTGGTGGTGTGAAGAAGCTGGTGACTAATTTGATGGACAAAAAAAAGTATGTGTGTCACTACGGAAATCTGCAGTTGTACATGGATCTTGGATTAAAAATCAATAAGATTCACAGGGTCCTGCAGTTTGACCAGTCCAAGTGGCTAGGCAAGTACATCGACTTTAACACAGTCAAAAGAACTGCGGCTAAGAACGCTTTTGAGAAGGACTTCTTCAAGTTGATGAACAACAGTGTGTTCGGAAAAACGATGGAAAACTTGAGGAAGCGTGTGGACGTGAGATTAGTGACCACTGCGAAGAAATTAGAAAAGCTCGTCTCAAAGCCGACGTTTGTGTCTTGCAAAATATTTAGCGAGAACTTAGTTGCTGTCCATAAGGTTAAAGAAACGCTGACACTAAATAGGCCCGCATATGTGGGTATGTGCATACTAGACTTGAGCAAAACGCTGATGTACAATTTTCACTACAATTATATTATGAAAAAGTACTCTAGCGACACCTGCAGATTACACTTCACCGACACTGACAGTCTGCTGTACTCAATCAAAACCGATGACGTTTATTCCGACTTTATGATGGAGTGCGAAAAGTTTGACAATAGCGACTACCCTGCAGACAGCCCATTCTTTTTTAGAGAGAATAAGAAAGTTATTGGGAAGATGAAGGACGAGTGCGCTGGGACGCCAATTATTGAGTTCGTTGGGTTGCGCAGTAAAATGTACAGCTATTTGAAAGAGGGTGGAGGTGGTGGGAAAACCGCTAAAGGTATTAGAAAGAACATAATTAAAAAGGTAATCAGACACGAAGATTACAAAAGCGTGCTACTAGAGCAGAAACAATTGCGACACACAATGAAGACCATTAGAAGTGTCAAACATCAGCTCGGTAGCTACGAAATTAATAAAGTATCGCTATCCGTCTATCCGACGATAAACGATACCTTTTAGAAAATGGTATTGACTCCTACGCATATGGTCACAAAAACATTGTAGTGAGAGACACCACTGAAAACAGTGAGCAAACGGACTAATTCGCAAAACGACTGGCTATTTGTTAGTCAATGTTGTTAGCCAATCAAAAGAGCGCCATTTCGCTATCCATTTGGATAAACATCACCACTAGAATCAAAATCTAGTGGTTTTTTTTTTCGCGCGTGAATTGAGACAACAGCAGAACGCGTCGGTTGAAATGACACTTTCTATTTTTTTAACATGTGAGAGTGAGCTCGTACCACATTTTATTTTTTTAACACGCGAAAATGTTGAAATGACACTTTCTATTTTTTCCTAAATGTAATTTGACATAAATTTGTGAGAATTTTGAAACGACACTCTCTATTTTTTAAATGTGGCTGAAATGGCGTCAAATTTAGCGAGAGTCGTGATTTAGTATAAATTTGGTATTGTTTCGCTAGTCTCGCGTGTGTTTGACACCAATTTAGTAGAAAACGTGCGAGGGGTGTCTAGATTGACTAACGATCGCTGTAGTAGTATAGTAAGTAGGGCTGCGAGCTTATTCGACCTCAAACGTGAATATAAACACCAAAACATCACCAAATTTGTCGAGTCGTGACTTGGCCAAATTTGGTGATGTTTTGGTGTTTATATTCACGTTTGAGGTCGATTGAGCTCGCAGCCCTACTTACTATACTACTAGAGTTATGGTTTCTCAATCATCTTAAATAGATTAAACGAGCGACATCCTCACCCACAGCAGCCCCACGTCTAGCGCCACGTCTAGACACCTCACTCTGTAGCCTACTAGCTGAGACACGTCTCATAGGCTCCAAACCATGCGACACATCGTCTATTAGTAGTCTCGAAAGTGGGGGTAACAGCGAACTTTTTCCATTTGAGTGTCTCAACTTCTCTGGAGAACGCAGCACTTTTTCCGTTTTTAGATTCCACATATTTGCTCGAAAATTATATGTGGAATCTAAAAACGAAAAAAGTGCTGCGTTCACCAGAGAAAAAAGTTGAGACATGAAAAATGGAAAAATGCGCTGGTAGCCCCACTTTCTATACTACTTACTATATAAACAGAGTTCGAACAAACTACAGTATGGAAAATTCAGCCTACGTTACATAGGGCATTTGAATGGAATAAACTTGATGAAAACCTTAAAACGTTGCCACTGAAATCTTTTAAGCGAAAGCTTAAGCTCTTTTTCGTCGAGTCATATTCATAGTAAATTTAAAATAAGCTTAAAGGTGCAGTCAAGCCCGTTCTGCGCATGTGTGATATTTCAAACGTTGGGGACCCCACATGTAAACAAACTTTAACGGAATAGATTTGCGACAGTTCGAAAGCGAGTATTCGTTAAAGGTGGCGAAGGCATGAGTTGTAGTTTGATATATCAACAACATTTAGGAACCAAACAGCTTCTTATAACACGCTTTTTAGGGGGAAAAGCTCAAGCGTGTGAAAAAATCCGCAATACTTCATGTTCAATGTTTATATAATGCAATGTAAACAAACGATGTAAACAGAAACGTGGACATGCGCAGAACGAACTTGACAGCACCTTTAATTATCTTGTAACTCATTCTTAAATAAACTAAAAAGGTACCTATATTAACTAATTTATTATTTACCTTTATTTGTTCTTTATATGATTTTTGTTAATATATGTATTATTTGTATCCTTACTGTCATTCTTATAACCCAATTAAACATATTTATATCTATACTTTTTTGTTACTCAGCTCATTTAACACTAGTTATTCTGAGTAACTATTATCACGAACATGTGGGTACTGGTTGGTTTTGCACTGGAATCGTTGGTACGCAATGCGTAGAGCAATAATAAATCAGGTTAGGGGGAGGATGCGAATGAGGTCAGAGAAATTGAGTTCGGTAAAATTAGGCTAATCTTTAGTAAAAAACTAGATTGGTAAACTCATTAAAGTAGGCCAATTAAGGTGGCTCCCTACTGTTTCTTGAAAGGTGGCAAAAATGCAAATTTCAATCTCGAAAAGTGCCCATAGATATTTCGGAAAAAATTGAAACTAAAGCTATGCATAGAATAACTTTCAGGGCATCAAATACTATTAATGGCTAAAGTGTTTTATCTGTTGCTATAACAACAGTGACGTTTTAAAATGGCCGAAAATGAACATTTAATCTAATTTATTTCGCAAACGAGTCGGTGACGGTTTTTTGCATTTAAACATTTCTTTTAGTTTAATTAATAAATAGGCAGATTAAAAAAAAATTCTGTAAATCCAATTATTTTACAGAAAAAAATCATGTTTTTTTAGTTTTTTAAAAAATCGGATCTACAGATTTTTTTTTAAATTTGCCTATTCATTAATTATACTAAAAGAAATGTTTAAATGCAAGAAAAATCGGAGGTCACCGACTCGTTGCGAAACAAATTAGATTAAATGTTCATTTTGAAACGTCACTGTTGTCATAGCAACAGATGAAACACTTTAGCCATCAATAGTATTTGATGCCCTGAAATTTATTCTATGCATAGCTTTAGTTTCAATCTTTTCCGAAATATCCATGGGCACTTTTCGAGATTTGCCACCTTTCAAGAAACAGTAGGGAGCCACCTTAAATGAAGAACCGTGTTCGAGTTGATACTAAAGACTGTCTAAAATGTATACAGACAAATAATTTCAGACAAAGACGTAATCCTAACGGTACATCTCACATCTTCACTAGTTGACTTATCCCCTCGCCCGGCGAGGGTGCTAATATCGACCGGCGTTTAGTTCCTCACACGGGATTCCTAGCATTTCTAGAGTCACATTTAGTTTATTTGTTTACAAAAGGGCATCAACGGCCCAACCTCGTCCTCAGGGCCTTCGCGGTGCGAAAAAGTCCTTATATTTAAAGTGCCTATCCGGGGTTTGGGGATTTTACATATTCGTAATCTTTGGGTTCTACCAAAAAGAAATGTAATATATCTTGTTGTTCGAAAATTGCATCTTCATGCCTTTTCCCCAGGGACACGCGATATTTTACGGAGTGAGTCAGCAATGAAATACAGCGAAAATTTGGCTTTGAACTTTAAACAACCTGTTTAGACAAAATTCACTCAATTCCTAAACATTCACTGTTGAATAACGCCGCAAAATATCGCGTGTCCCGGGGAAAAGGCATGAAGATGCATTTTCAACTATAAACAAGCAATTACTGTATACTGGTCAGTGGTAATATGTGCACTGCTGTAGTGAGTAAGGGAGAGCTCGGAGTAGACAGACAATACATGGATGAGTGTCAAGCTCATATCCTCAGAAAAATGATTCTGAGTTACAATGATCTTTATACTGATTCTATTGATATATGTTCTATGCGGGTTGAATTTACTACAGCAGTTAACACATTAAAATTACTGATGTATAGTAACTGCCGCATAGGCACTTATATCATTTGAACCATTAGACCATTGTTACCTCTCTCCATCTCTCGATGGCTCAAATGGTTAGAGTCACCAGTAATCAGAAGGGAATAATTTTTCTGAGGATACAAGCTTGACGATCGTCTACCTGCATGTATTGTATACTGGTCTGTATTCCATAAACAATCTGTGTTTACTGATGAAACATGTTAGGCCTACAGTAGCTAGCGTAGTGGGCCATAACTTATTGTGTCTAATAATAGGCTTGGACAACACTGGTATAGGATTATGTTGACATTGGGATGTTGACACTGATCACTATGTCAGCAGAAATTGTTAGGGATTGAACAAGTACTGTGTCACCTAGATCATTGTCAACAAGCAGGCTATAGACATGTATATGTTGTACATACATATGGCTTTTGCATTAATAACCATATCTGCATTAGGCATTATTATTATTAATAATAATTATAATACAATAATATTTATATCAATGGCAGTCTTATTTCCTAACAAATTAAAGTTATTGCAAATATAAACACATAATTCATATATGTTCGGTACAATGTTACAAAAACTAATTTTAACTCAAAAGTTGTAATGCTGAAGATGTCAATTAAGGCAATTGATAAGGTGCGAAAACATGTATGTATGAACAGATTCATTGAGATATGAAATTAATTATTTAGATATGATATGAAAATGCCTTCACAGAATTTCTTAACTAGCATTACACAATGTAACTTTCTTCTAATTACAAGAGGTACCAATCCTAGGGTTTCTATGAACCAATCAGTTTCAAGTCCCATGGAAACTTATCTTTCCTAACTCGCGTTGAGACCTCTCCAGACAAATCAATATTAAGTTATCCACATCGCAGTAGTCCAATGTGGGTAGAATTATAAAATTGCTGTATATAATCTATCCACACCAACAATCAGGAAAAACCCTAATATGTGTCTTAGTAAACCCAATTTGAATGGGCCCTACTGTATATATTTGCACTATGTATGCACCCCTATGATAAGATGCACCCCTATGATAAGATGCACTTCATTCAGCCAATAGTGTCTGTTTATACTAACTATTACCATTAATGAATTTAGTTATTTATTTTTGTCATATAAATTCAGACAACACAAAGCTCGCAGAGATATTGTCCACTGAAAGTCTATTCAGTTTGGTAAATGAATGGGCTATTATCTAATTCAGGTACAACTAAAAGTTAGTGAGAACTAAAAGAAATATACAAGTTTCAAACAGTAAGCGGGCGAGGGGTTGTTGCGTATACGTATTTCTAGTTATACTCACGTTACATGTTACATGTAACTGTGAGAGTGCTTGCTGCGATACGTATTGTTTGAAAAACAATATAAATCGATCATTGTTTGAAACAGAGCCTGCCAAAGCCATTCAAATGAAAATATAGATAACAGACTTCGAGCGACCATAGTTAAAGCAACTATATTCGTATTGCGTGTTGTAGGAACCACATTGTTTACCGCCGCGAATTATTACGAATTAAGGGCTGATCAGATTGTTGAACAGTGATTTAGGACACGCCGTCCGAAACGTCGAGTCGTAATTGAAATACTTAAGTACGTTTACTTAAGTATTTTTCGGTTGATTGAAGTTCTTTTATTTCTCCTATGCTAGTTGAAGATAGCCGTCATATTGACTGGTAATGATCTGGGATAAGAGTGTATGTTAGGGATTCATGAGATTGTGTAGAATCTTATACGGTACACCGCTTCTGATACACGCGGGCTCAAATATCCGCGATTTCTGGCCTATGTTGTCAGTGATGTCATCAGCTCCTAGCTTGTAAGTTTTCGTTATATTCTATTTAAGTTTTTTAAATTATATGCTTGTAAGTTTTTCGTATGTGGCTGGTTTCATCTCGTATAAGTTTCTCGTTTTGTCAGCGGAAATGAATACATTTGTTGACAGAGAAATGCAACTGCGACAACGTAACAGCCATCAATGCCCAATCCCAGGAAACTGTTTAGCGAAAAGCATAATTTATCAAGCCGAAGTAACAACGCATGACGACGGAGAAATGATGAAATATATCGGTATGACAGCCAATGATTTCAAGCAGCGTTATCGCAACCATCTAAAATCATTCCGCAACGAAAAGCACGCAAATGAAACGGAGCTGTCAAAACACAACATCTGGAACTTAAAAAGAAAAAAACGCGATTTTAATATTAAATGGTTAATTGTTAGACGCACCGCGGCTTATCGAAATGGATCGCGAAGATGCAACCTTTGCCTGGTGGAAAAACTAATGATCATGAAGGCCGACAAGAAAACTCTTTTAAATAAAAGATCGGAAATTTTCGCGAAGTGTCGTCACACAATCAATCAGAGATTAATGAACGTCAGCAAACGATCAACACACAACGTCATCAGAACTATTTTTAACCCGCCGAGTATATTAACGACAAGTTGAAGTCGAACTGTCAGTTGCCTGAAGATCGCATTATAGCGTGAAACTCAGAGTAGTGACGAAAACATTCTAACTCATATATATATATATATATATATATATATATATATATACGTGTAGGTTTTGGTCTACGAAATCCAAAGAGTGCTCAACAACATATAGTTAGAGCAAATAGATTTTCGCTTACCTCAAAACTGGTCTGCTACAACTTGTTTCATCTGTAAAAGAATCTTCAATCTATATATATATATATATATATATAATATATATATATATATATATATATATATATATATATATATATATATATATATATATATTTAAGAAATAGAAAACATTTTCCGTGTTTACATACCGTTATATAAACACGAGTGGAAGTTTGGGAGAACGAGAAATCATAGTGGGAACACGAGCCCGTAGGGCGAGTGTTTCCACGCGATTTCGAGTTCTCCCAAACTTCCACGAGTGTTTATATAACGTATGGGAACACGGATAAAAATGTTTTCTATTTCTTTTATAAAATAACCCGTAGAAAGCAAATAAAATGTACAAATATCTTTTTTATCAACACGTAAATTCTCCTTACTGCGTATGATGGCGCCGTGATGTCTAATTGATGGCGTATGATGGCTAATTGATGGCGTATGATGGCTGATTGATGGCGTATGATGGCTAATTGATGGCGTATCATGGCTAATTGATGGCGTATCATGCCTAATTGATGGCGTATCGCGATGGCGTAATCCATCCATGTTATATAGCCTGATATAAACACGGTAACTGACCAATCACAGCGTGCGTAAGACACGACTTATTTTATAAATATATATATATATATATATATATATATATATATATATACCGTATATATATATATATATATATACGTGTAGGTTTTGGTCTACGAAATGCAAAGAGTGCTCAACAACATATAGTTAGAGCAAATAATAGATTTTCGCTTACCTCAAAACTGGTCTGCTACAACTTGTTTCATCTGTAAAAGAATCTTCAGGCAGCCTGAAGATTCTTTTACAGATGAAACAAGTTGTAGCAGACCAGTTTTGAGGTAAGCGAAAATACATATATATATATATATATATATATATATATATATATATATATATATATATATATATATATATATATATATATATATATATATATATTTATTTATAAAATAAGTCGTGTCTTACGCACGCTGTGATTGGTCAGTTACCGTGTTTATATCAGGCTATATAACATGGATGGATTACGCCATCGTGATACGCCATCAATTAGCCATCCTACGCCATCAATTAGCCATCCTACGCCATCAATTAGCCATCCTACGCCATCAATTAGCCATCATACGCCATCAATTAGCCATCATACGCAATCAATTAGACATCACGGCGCCATCATACGCAGTAAGGAGAATTTACGTGTTGATAAAAAAGATATTTGTACATTTTATTTGCTTTCTACGTGTTATTTTATAAAATAAATAGAAAACATTTTTGTCCGTGTTCCCATACGTTATATAAACACTCGTGGAAGTTTGGGAGAACTCGAAATCGCGTGGAAACACTCGCCCTACGGGCTCGTGTTCCCACTATGATTTCTCTTCTCCCAAACTTCCACTCGTGTTTATATAACTGCATGTAAACACGGAAAATGTTTTCTATTTCTTAAATATATATATATATATATATATATATATATATATATATATATATATATATATATATATATATATATATATATATATATATATATATATATATATATATATATATATATATATATATGTACGGCTTCCGTAGCTCAGTGGTCAGAGCACTGCACTAGCAATCGCAGGGTCGCGGGTTCAATTCCAGCCGGAAGGCCGTTAAGTTGCATTTTTCGCAACTGGTCCCGGTTTGGTCTTAAAATGTATGTATTCCAACACTCGAAATTTTCCTTCACCATAAATCCTTTCAACATGTAGTTTGATCGAGTGAAATGCCAAATATTACCTATATATATATATATATATATATATATATATATATATATATATATATATATATATATATATATATATATATATATATATATATATATATATATATATATATATATATATATATATGGTGGTGGTAATGCTGGAAGAATTGGGTATATTACAAGTAATATAGGCATATGACGTCACGGTCATATTCAAAATGGCGGTGTTTACATGGTTTATTCAACTTTTAAACTGTGTTACGACCCTTTTTATAGCCATTGTCACCGCTAATTTGGAATCCGTAGATGGTCGGTAGCATCTTTCGTGGTCGGTAGCATCTTTTTATTATGTATACGCTGTAAAAACAGACTGGTTAAAACAACCGCTTAAATGTGGTTGTCTCAGATTCACCAATTGACCTTTTTTACGGGTTGAAACAACCCAATTTTATTGGTTGAAACAACCAAAATACGGTCATTTAAACAAAATATTTGGTTATTTCAAACAGTAAGATTGGTATGAATCTGAGACAACCTATAAAATCGGTTGTTTCAACCAGTCTGTTTTTACAGTGATATGGTTCACTTCAATGGGATTACATAAATATTGATTATCAACCGAATATTTCAAGTTCGCTTGCATAGCTGCAGTGGTCTGTATTGAGTGTTCGGGGTTCGAGTGTTGGGTGAGTATGATTTTTTTCCATTTTTTTATTTTTTACTTTACTTTTTTTCTTTTTAATAGGTTAGAGTTAGGGTTTGGTTTAGATTATCAAAATATAGTTCTTGATCTAAAACAACATAGAAAGTTCTGTTTCAATGTCTTTTCTTTACATCGTCCTTCGTAGATCCGATTTCGTGAACTGCTTTTCCCTTACTTCTTGTGCTACGGTAAGTCCGCAAGTAGAAGTTGCCAAAGAGAGTGAGCATGGAGACCATGTAGAGGAGCATACCGTAGCCAGTCCAGGGAGGGAAACCACAATCTATACTAAGGCCTACCACAGCTTGCCCTACGAAAGCACAGAACTGAGTCTGAAAGAAGAACGTAAAATAGCTTTAAACCTTAATCAAACGGAAACAGTTCACTCTGCCAAAAGTGCTTTTGTTAAAGAGGAACTAAAGTCTAAAAATGTTAATTAAAAAAAATGTTAAACTAAAGATGTTAATTTCCTTCAATTTGAAACGCAGATATAGGACCGTTAGGACCATTTTGAAAACTCAACTGTTTCGTAACTGTGGCTAGTTGGGATTCGAAACGTAACCTCAAGTTCCTAGTTTTAGTATCAACTCTTCGACTTCCGAAGATAACAATTTACTCAGCTTAGTGAAGATAATTCTACTTGAACTGATTAGCTCATTACATTATATACTAGAAACACGTATCCGCAATAACCCGTCGCCCTCTGTTCTATCAGACAAATTTTTATATTGATTATTTCATTGAATACATGTTTCGCAATCAGAGTACTGGGGAACTGCACTCCGTCGCACGTCGAAAATTACAAAAGGCCGTTTCGTCGTAGATTTTGAACGTTATCTCGGCCAATATTTAGTCGATTTCAATTCTGCAGACAGATTTGAAATTACTGAGACAGATTTGAGATCTGGACTAGGCGGGCAGGTCCGGTTCTCGTATAAAAGCAAAATGAAAATTAGCAAGAAATGGTAACAAACGCACAATCTCGCCAAAGTGGGCAAGCCCTGGTTGCTATGGTTAAATACTAGTCAATTCCGGCACCTAAGACGGCGTATTCGTACAAGTACATCATAAAATTCCTAGTCCGAGCTAATGCTCAGCGGGCGTCTTGTTTCATTTTTGTGGGTACCGCTGGTCAGCGGTACCCATATAGTCATCGTGTATTTCTCTCATGGTTCATCACGAAATACAACTGCGCATGCTCGTAACTCGCCATCGGAATTGCTCGCGCTCTTCGTTGGGGGCATAATTATATTAATATATTCCGTGAAGAATCGCCATAGCTCTTTACGTTCGAGTGTTTTCTATAGGAGGTTTTCGACAAATCGCTAAAAGCCTTGTCTTTCTGACAACTAAGGTTTCTGTAGTTTTCTTTAAAGGTAAGCTGGTATTTCAATTAGCATTATATTTACCAAATAAGTGCTTCGATCGTGAATCATAAATCATGGACACAAATAAGCTTTAATGTCAGTAGAGATTTCGACTCCGTATGTTGAGTTATTTCTCCCCCTTTGTTTTTAGGTTTATCTGCTGTGTCTCAAAGCAGCAGAAGTCTTACAATCTTACCGTCTTACAATCTTACAATCTTACGTCAAATCAACACACAAAAGTATAAACTGAAAACCAACTTGCAAACTCAAATTATAAATTGAAAACCAAACTCAAAATATCAATATAATATGAAAGTCAATTGAAAGCACTGCAGTGCCCTAAGATCACTTTCACAGTTTGTCTGGAATTCAAAAAGTAACTCAAAGAAACCAAGTTTAAATCACCTGTTTAAGGCGAGTAAAGATATTAATGCAAGGGCGATGTTTGAATAAAATGTTCATACTTATATTTCACTTGTATGTGTTTTTGGTGATTATGTTATTGTTTGAAATGATGTGCTACAATGTACATGTACTATTGCTTTTGAGACTGTCAAACGATGTTGTTATTATTCGAAATAGTAAATACAAACAACACTGTTTGTGCTGATTTTAGTCAAGGAAATCAGACTAAATTTGGCGAGAATGCCTGTAAACACTGTGTAGCAATGTCATTGACTGCTATTATTTTCTAAAATGTTAAAGATTTTTTAACTGGAATTCTTTTGATTTAAATAATATTTTGTGTCATGGTAATTTTTTATACAGTGGAACCCCGCCATGCGACCACCCCGTTAATACAACCACCTGGTTATTGTGACCACATTTTCCTGGCCGGAATATAAGCTTTATAGCCTAAATAGTGCGATTCTCCCCCGTTAATACGACCACCCCGTTAATACGACCACATTTTTTGGCCCAACAGCGCTCGTATTAACGGGGTTCCATTGTACAGTTGTGTTAAAGGTCCTGTTAAAAAGGATTTGTTATTGTTAACCAATGTACCTGACATAGTATCAATAAATGAGGAAACATTTAATTTGACTTATAGTGAGTCATTGACTGGTGAAATGTTCATGAGAAATAATATTAATAATGGACCTTATGTAACCCTTAAAAATGCCTTTGATGAGTTATCCCCTCGCCCGGCACTAAGGCCGAAGGCCTGAGGGCGAGGGTGCTAATATCGACCGGCGTTTAGTCCCTCATCACGGATTCCAGGCGTAATGTGAGACACTTTCAGTTTCCTTATATATATATATATGAAGTAAACATAACGATGAAGTAAACATAACGCTCGATGGAAGACGCCATCTCGGTGCAGTCATTGGATCTAAAGATTTTAAAGACCAATATTGTCAAGATAAGGTCGAGAAGTGGCTTGGAGAAATGGAGTCTCTCGTGGAGATTAGCAGAAGCCAACCACACGCCGCCTATATCGCCTTCACCAAAGGATTCAAATCCAAGTTCACTTACTATCTGCGCACCATTGAATCGTTCGAGGAGTATGTGGACCCAATCGAAGAAGTGATTCATGATTCTCTCCTTCCTTCATTATTTGGACGAGCTGAGCCCCTCCCTGGAGAACTTAAAGAACTTGTTACCCTTTCATCTGCACAGGGCGGGATCGGAATTCCTGATCTTAAACGTGAAGCTCCAGAGCAGTTCAAAGCATCATCTGAAATAACAGCTCTACATGTTGATTCTATTGTTGCACAAAGTTCCACCATCCCAGCACGAGAGCAAATGGAGGAACGAAAGCGCGAAATTAACACTCAGAGGAGAGCCGCCACAAAGTCCAGAATAGACAGGATTGATGAATCATTATTTCCTGATCAACTCCAAGCGGTTCAGCAGACAAGAGACAAGGGAGCCAGCTCGTGGCTAAATGCAACACCAATTGAAGAGTATGGACTGGCTTTAAACAAGCAGGAGTTCAGGGACTCCCTATGCCTTCGTTATAACATGGCTCTACCTAATCTCCCTAGTCACTGTGCTTGCGGGGAGATCTTCACAGTCAACCATGCTTTGTCATGTAAGAAGGGGGGCTTTGTAGCTCAAAGACACGACACAATCCGGAACCTCCTGACATCACACATCAATAAAGTGTGTAAAAATGTGGAAACAGAGCCACACCTGCAACCACTCGATAATGAAGTTTTCAACCTCCAATCCACTGTTACAAGTCAAGAAGCGAGACTGGATATGAAGGCAGGAGGTTTCTGGACACCAGGAGTTACAGCATTTTTTGACGTACGTGTAACGCATGTAAACTCCCGGTCCAACCAGGGTAAGTCCACTGCAACAATCTTCAGAGAGCAGGAAAACGAGAAGAGAAAATACAATCAGAGAGTGATGGATGTTGAAATGGGAACTTTTACACCATTGGTGTTTGGTACAAACGGGGGCATGGGAGCCGACTGTCAGAACTTTTTAAGAACTCTCGCAGATAAACTCACGAGTAAGAACAATGAAGTTTACGCCAGCGTCATTACCTGGTTACGAATCCAGCTATCATTCGCTATCTTAAGAACTGTACATAGATGCGTGAGAGGTTCGAGAATTCCGTTTAAGTCACGCGAGATCGCGAAAGACTTTACTCTCTCTGTAGCAGAACTACTGTATACGTGATTTTTAGCCTGGAATTTTAGATTGAATTTTCTTTGTTTTAATTTATTTTTCAGTTTTAATTATTTTTCAACAGTTTATATCAATGTAAATATTATAAAAATTAATTTGAATGTAATTGAAGAATTTACCGTTTTTAAATAAAGTTTTCATTATTATTTAATAATAATAATAATAATAATCATAATAATAATAATAATAATAATAATAATACAATAATAATACAATAATAATACAATAATATTTATACAGGATAGCCCCTTCAATGCTAACACTGGTATAGTATATGGGGGTCTTGTTTTCTAACAAATTACAGTTGTTACAAATTTCAACACATATTCATCAATGTACAGTTCAATGTTACAAAAACTAATTTTAACTCAAAAGTTGTATATCCTTCACATATATTTGGCAATAGATAATGGTGCTATAACATGTATGAACAGATTAATTGAAACATGGAAAATAGCTCTTTAGTACAGTACTGCTCAGAAATAACCTAACAGTGCGTCTGCGTCTCGGTTGCGTTCGTCTGGCGTCTCGGTTGCGTTCGTCTAGCGTCTCGGTTGCGTTCGTCTAGCGTCTCGGTTGCGTTCGTCTTGCGTCTCGGTTGCGTTCGTCTAGCGTCTCGGTTGCGTTCGTCTAGCGTCTCGGTTGCGTCAGGGGCGGTCCTTACTCAACCGGACGCAAGAGTCGGCATAACCGAAGTTGTTCCGAGTGTATACGTCGGAAACGCTGAGTTGATATCAAATTTTGACAGATTTTATGTGTGCGTTTATTAAAGCAGAATAAATAGATCCTAGTCAAATTCCTAATCCTAGGCTTCTCTTAGGCTTTTGAGGACTCTGTAACGTATTAAGTTTTTGGGAAAACGGGTTTGCTTTACGAGGTCTCGTTTCTCCGCAATGAAAGATTTTAAACGGTTTTGGACTAGTGGCCTATCCGCACGAATATTCACCCGGATAAAAAAATTCAACCGATCTCCCTATTCCGCAATTAGAACACGGTTTTCTTTCAGAAACTTTGTGACCGAGAAACTTTATTAATCATCTTCAGAGAAGTGAAAATACACAAACAATCCTAGGTCTATATATACAAATTTAAATATCGGAATATGCTTTGTTTTATACTATATATACAATAAATAAAGTCTCAGACACAAAACTCGCTGAGTCAACAAAATAATATTCACAAGCGAGCGAACGTTTCGACAAAACGCCGAATTAAAACGTCAAAGTGACAATCGAAAGCAAGCCACAAGTTGTCTGTGGAGGAGGATAAATTCAGCACCAGTTCGTAGATTTCAAAAGATTACACGGTATGTTGCCGCAACGTATTGTGAGATTTTGAATGATTTTCAAAAACTCACAACACTGCTGCACCATAATATCGCCCCGTGTAATTGCATTAATTATTCGATTTGCTAAACATCGCAACTTTGAAGTTGACCACAAGACGTCACCCAGGGGCGGATTTAGCGTAAGTCAAATCAGTCACGCGACTGACGTAAAAATTTGCGAGCGTGAAAAAATCCGACCCTACCTTCAGGCGCAGTAAAGATTTCGCAATCTGTATCCAAACAGCGTATTTTGTTAGTCGGAAGTGGGTCAACCGGAAATGAGCGGCCGGACTGCTCCATCTCGTTCCCAGAGCCCGCGTTAACGCGGTTGACTGATTTGCCCTCCATTTTGACTGATCTGCAGAGCAATTTGATTGGACGCAACTCAGTGTTACGTCATTTTGACTGATCTGACGTCATTTTGACTGATCTGACTGAAATGTCTCTGGAATATAAGCCATCTGATTGGCTCCTGCGTTGATATTAATTATTCTGACTGATCTGCTGAGGATTTAATTTATTCTACGAAGCTCACTTTGGACACTAGCTGTTGTATCGGTCATGAGTTTTCTAAGCGTTTTCGAACGCGTAGCATCTGATCTTCAGAGCAGCGATGTCATTTAGATTAAGCAGTCGTCAACTGGTTTCTTTGGAGGAGCATTTGAATGACTGAATTCGAAGTACTTCGAGCTTCTTGAGCAGAAATTTAGGCGTCGAGATGTTCATATTCCACAGCATGCAAGTGTAAAGAAACTAGGGAAGTCTTGTGTTGCTGTAAGGTAAGTCCTCTCTCCTCTGCAGAGGCTTCCAAGTCTACAAACTCTTCTTTAATAGCTGTCAAAACTTAGCCTATGTTATCAGTAGCGTCTTGCTGTCTGGTATAGTATTCATGAATGTCAAAGACTCAACATTAGCATATGTCGCGCTTGCCACGGGCCGGCCATTTTGCGTGGCAAATGTTATGAATTTCAAATGCTCACGGCCTAATGCCTTTGGTCAAGTCCCGTTAGATTTTATTGATATTTGAACTGGATCGTGCCTTTAAATTTGAGTCAGTAGTCTCAGAGTGAGACCGTATAGTCGATATGAAATATGAGTTCTTCAATGTCCTATGATATAATCCTATGATAACATATGTCCTATGATAACATAAGCAGGTTTTTACGAAGGGCGTACACGTTTGTGTAACATAATAGGCACGAATATTATGTATTTAGACTCGGTAATTCCAAATCTGTTTTCAGAATTGAAAACGGTGAAATATTGACCGAGATAACGTTCAAAATAATATACGACGAAGTTACATAAACAGGGAAAATCCCGCAGGGTGGATGAAACTCTAGGTTGGCTCTGTGTACGAGATTGAGAACAGGCGGGCGGGGGTTATTGCGAAACGTATGTCTAGTATAGGTCTGAAGCTGCTGGAAACTGTTTATACAGCTCGGTTTCATTGGTATTGGACCATTGGTAGAGTCTGCTGACATCTATTGAACTTTTCCTAATGCAAACTTTTCATGCAATAAATATTGATTAATGAATTCCAGTTTGGTATATGGTTTAATATGAGGATGGTGTGGAAAACTGAGCAACTTCACATGCATTAAATATCCCAATCCCATATGGTCTCCCTCTTCTAACCAGGTGTGAAAGGTCCAATGGACCAGGCCATCCATGTTGGTTCACTGACTAAAACACACAAGTGTTATGGTTTTAGTGTTTCCTAAGCATACTAATGAGCTCTTATATAGAGCAAAACAGCCAGGTCAATTGTTCTATACAGTAGCTTTTGTTTTTCCCTGCCACTGTGTTCACATGACATAATGTTTTCTTCTTTTCATTACTCAGTATCAAAATAATCTTATTTTTGCTAACGTACAGAAAAATTACATGCAAAATGAAACTAGTCCACATTTGGACCAAATGTTTTTCTAAATTAAATTAACACTATTAAAAAAATCGCTATTTAAGACCTTTAAATTTTGCTCCAAAGTGCTCTCAGAATGCAGGAAATGCCATTTCAGAGACCCCGAATATAAAAATTTTCCGGGGGGGAATGCCCCCGTACCCCCCTTACTATTTCACTTCACAGAAATTTGACTGAGGTAAAAAAAATCCTAGATCCGCCCCTGTCACCTCTCTATATGGGGGTGTTTATATGATCTCGGGTAAGCGAGATCTCCGGCTCCATAGTTATCTACCCGTTAAAAATTTCGTTGCGTTAAATGGATAAGCGGGCAAGCCCGGTAGGCGAGATCTCGGCTGACGCTGCCGAGATCTCGGCAAGCGCAAAGAAATATTCGCATGTGTTTACATGGCAATATTTCTTTCCGCTTGCCGTGAACGTTTCGAGGTCACCATGGTTGTTATTTACGCGTGAATTTCGTATCTTACAGCTTGGAAGCATGACTGAAAGTGACAAATGACAAGGGTATCAATTCCCCTTCCCAAAATTCCTCTAGTTCCAACATTTCATCCTTTCAATTTTAAAGTTAAAAATATTATCAATCGGAATATTCTCATTTTACAAAATGATCCTGAGACGTCAGCCATTTTCACCGATAACCCTTTGGTATCTTTTCGCCGTTATAAAAACATTCGTTATTCCTTAGTACATAGTGCCCTTAAAGTGCCTATAACGTCTGTGGGGATTTAACATATTTGTAATCTATATTTGTATCTAAACTTATATTATTAGCTCGTGCACTCTCATTCCTTTAAAGTTTTTGTTTCTTACCGCTTTACTATCGCATAATCCCCTTGAATATTGGACCTGTCATTCGACTGTAAAAATAGCAAATGATTTAACTTTTTGCTACTTTCTACTTGTAACACCCTATATATAAGCCCTATTTTATTTTATTTTCCGCTCGAAATTAAACGTCAATATTTCGTTCCTAAAATCTCGGCAGTTCACCGACCTTTTAGCTTGTTGCCTTGTAATATATCATGTGTTATCAATATATATATATATATATATATATAACTCATGTCACAAAAGCGTGCTGAAGTCACAAGCGTAAAATATTTTTGTCATAGTGGCCGCATAATTTAACATAAGCAGGCTTAAAAGCAGAGCTGATAAAAGCATTGGCATTCAATTCCGTCTGGACTTCCAAGGAAAAGTAACGAAATAAGAATATTGTAAGAATGAGTCTCCGTTTGATGACACGCGCTCCACCAAAGAGAATGTTAGTTTTTTTCGAGGCGGATAAAACTACGGCAATTCTGCCCACAAATACAATTAAGGATAAGAATCAACATGTGGAAGATGGTACCAAAGTCGCTGTGGAGTACGAGAACGTCGAATACGAGGCACTGGTTATAAAACTTCATGGTAAGTATGTTTACATCCAAGTGGTTTTATTCAATGTTGCAAATTTGTTCCAAGGTCGAATGCTATAATTCATGTTCCGTAACCGCGTATTTCTTATTTTTTACAAAGATGACCCGTCGGTTTTAAGCCAAGCTGAAGTGGATTTTTTCGCGGCGAATCAGTTGACTGACGACAAGGAAAACGCGCCTCCTCCCCCAGAGGCGAAGCGACAAAAGATGGCCGCTGCCGCCATTGGGCCCACTGCAAACCAGGCAGAAAATAAACGCCGAAAACAGAAAAAAGAAAAACCAAAGCAGAAGAAGGTAAGCATGTATCTCTATTGTTGTTCTATGTATGTCTAATATTGATAGAACGCGTGCGTAGTGGTTATGTAGTCCGACAGTAATCATCGTGGTCTGTTTTAGATTCCCAGCACGCTGTTTTTATTAACAGGGCACTGTTTTCCCTCCAACGTTTGATTTTTTTACCGATACAGTTCTTGCTTTTTAAATTTTTGAGAATATTCCACAGAACACGAGGACAAAACGTCTAAACTTGATATGAATTATGATATATATACTGCGTCTCCCTCCATGTCTAAATTCTAACAGATGAGGGAAGATTAAAAAATGGCGGAAATTATAGTAACTTCTGATTGACCATTGTTGCTGAAAAGTGAAAACAATTCGAAAAAATCTCGAACCTTTGACAAATAATGTAAAAGGACTATTATTTATACGCACGCATTCTATCAGTTCTATTTGGGAGTGGGCTATTATTTTTGTGTTTATGGTAGGGTTTGTATAGGTAAATTTGCATGGTTTCTAGTGCAATTTGGAAAAATAAATACAAGTGAGTTTTTCAAAGACTATCAAAATAGCACAAGTCTGAAGGACAAGTGCTATTTGAGGTCTTTGAAAAACTCACGAATGTTTATTTCTCCAAGTTTCATGAGAAACCATGATATATATAATATATGTATATATATATATATATATATATATATATATATGTATATAGCAAAGTGAAAAGGTGATAAACTGCCAAGAATTTAGTGACGAGATACTGACGTTTCGAGTGGAGCCCTTCATCAGAGTAAGACGAGATGAATATATATATATACTAACGCGTTCCAAACTATTTTGGGAAATTCCAAAGTGGCGTTTTTTCGCATAATAGACCAAAAAGAACAGAAATATAGAATGGACTTTTCTTTACGGTCAAATTATTCATATTGTGCAAACAAAATCAGCAAGAAAAAAAGTATTAGCATAAAACGTCCAATATATGGTTTAATACACAAGACTTGCTATATTAACAAGATCATCAGACACAAATACATCACACAGCTAATATTAATTGATGGAAATATGCGCACAAAATATTACAATATAAACTTATGAAAGAAATAGGGGAGGCAAAATTTTTGGCTTATCGATGTAAATGTGTTTGCAAAATCTTATAATATAAACACATGGAAGAAATAGGGGAGGCAAAATTTTTGCCACTCCGATGTAAATGTGTTTGCAAAATCTGATAATATAAACACTTGGAAGAAATAGGGCAGGCAAAAATTTTGCCACTTCGATGTAAATCTGTTTGCAAAATCTTATAATATAAACACATGGAAGAAATAGGGCAGGCAAAATTTTTGCCACTCCGATGTAAATCTTCTTACAAAATCTTATAATATAAACATATGGAAGAAATAGGGCAGGCACAATTTTTGCCACTCCGATGTAAATCTTCTTACAAAATCTGATAATATAAACACATGGAAGAAATAGGGCAGGCAAAATTTTTGCCACTCCGATGTAAATCTGTTTGCAAAATATTATAATATAAACACATGGAAGAAATAGGGCAGGCAAAATTTTTGCCACTCCGATGTAAATCTGTTTGCAAAATCTTATAATATAAACACATGGAAGAAATAGGGCAGGCAAAATTTTTGCCACTCCGATGTAACTGTATTTGCAAAATCTGATAATATAAACACATGGAAGAAATAGGGCAGGCAAAATTTTTGCCACTCCGATGTAAATCTGTTTGCAAAATCTTATAATATAAACACATGGAAGAAATAGGGCAGGCAAAATTTTTGCCACTCCGATGTAAATCTGTTTGCAAAATCTGATCATATAAACACATGGAAGAAATAGGGCAGGCAAAATTTTTGCCACTCCGATGTAAATCTGTTTGCAAAATCTTATAATATAAACACATGGAAGGAATAGGGCAGGCAAAATTTTTGCAACTCCGATGTAAATCTGTTTGCAAAATCTGATACTATAAACACATGGAAGAAATAGGGCAGGCAAAATTTTTGCCACTCCGATGTAAATCTGTTTGCAAAATCTTATAATATAAACACATGGAAGGAATAGGGCAGGCAAAATTTTTGCAACTCCGATGTAAATCTGTTTGCAAAATCTGATAATATAAACACATGGAAGAAATAGGGCAGGCAAAATTTTTGCCACTCCGATGTAAATCTGTTTGCAAAATCTGATCATATAAACACATGGAAGAAATAGGGCAGGCAAAATTTTTGCCACTCCGATGTAAATCTGTTTGCAAAATCTTATAATATAAACACATGGAAGGAATAGGGCAGGCAAAATTTTTGCAACTCCGATGTAAATCTGTTTGCAAAATCTGATAATATAAACACATGGAAGAAATAGGGCAGGCAAAATTTTTTCCTTTCCGATGTAAATCTGTTTGCAAAATCATATAATATATCCAATGTAAATCCTTTTGCAAAATCGTACAATATAAACACATGAATGAAATAGGGCAGGCAAAATTTTTGCCACTCATGTAAATCTATTTACAAAAACTGACAATATATACATATGGAATAAATAGGGAAGGCAAAATTTTTGCCACTTCTATGTAAATGTGTTTGCAAAATCTTACAATAATTAAGAGATAGAAAACATTTTCTGTATTTCGATAGTGTTATAGAAACACGAGTGAAATTTTGGAGAACAAGAAATGGCAGTGGGGGCGAGTGTTTTCACGCTATTTCAAGTTCCCCCAAACTTTCACGAGTGTTTCTATAACGTACGGGAACAGGGAAAGATGTTTTCTATTAAACACTGAAGAAATAAGTAATAAAACTCTTTTATTAATATGATGAATATATACATTCTCCTTACTCACGCGAGACAGCGTCATCAGCTGCTCAAATGAACATAAATGCTCTTAACTGGGAAGAAAAGCATCCGTTCTTCTCATTTTTCTTCTTGTTGTGGCTGTCACATAACATAATATTTATCGATATTTTAGCTGTTTGTGATCAAAGGTTTGTTTTACAGTCCATTTTATAAAAATGACGGGAAAAATCCACATTTTCCATGGAGTTATAGAAACACGGCTTTCAGCCAATCAACACGTGCGTTTTTAATTTGTTATTTTATAAAACATATCTAAGAAATTGGGGAGGCAAAATTGTTGTCTCTTCTATGTAAATGTGTTTGCAAAATCGTACAATATAAACACATTAATGAGATAGGGTGGGCAAACTTTTTCCAACCGCCATGTGTACCAAGGCTACTACTTGCACATTTTTTCATCATCTGACTCAGACTGCACGCTGATATACCTATATTGAACCAAGCTGATTCGCCATTATCATTCATCAGTAAATATTATTATATTTTTTGGGACCAAATATTGTTGAATTTCAAACAGCACTGCCTGTTTTTTCCGATGACAAGCTAATATGCAACAAATAGTGGCCTAATGATAAAAACATTACCAGTCCTAATTCTGTCTGCTTTGTTCTCGATGCCATCTTTTAAAGTATTTCCTGCTGTTTTCTTGTAATTTATTTTCTTCATCTAACTCAAACGCACATAAGATAATTGATCTTTTGTCAAGATTGTCAGTCCAAGGAATGTTATCATCGTTTACAGTAACCATATGTGGTTGCCATGCCTTCGCATATGATCCTTTCCAATAATGAAATTTGAAATTATTTTCATCAATCATTTCTTACACTTTTCCAAAGACTGGATTCATCTTTGAATTCAATATATGAACTGTCACTAGACACCAAGGAACTAAAGAGTTCAGGTAGTTTTCATCATCAGGAACACCACGAGTTGATGCAGGTGGCTGGTAGGGACCGGCGTAAATCTAGGAAAGAATAGGACAAAACAGCATAAAAATAAAAAGCTGATATATAGCTTATGTTTCGAACGCGTAAACAGTGAAAAGGTTGCTGTCCAATATGTTGCTGTCTTACATCGTAAAATAATGGACTCACATGAAGCTAATAGCGACAATTGATTGGACGATCATATGTCACGGTATAATAAGTAAATAATGTAAGCTACTATTATAAAAGCTGTATGATCATGGGGTTTTGCTTGAGGGCAATTTGGAAAGTACAGTTACTACAGTATATATGTACACAGTACAAGTAAAACGTGATAAAAGGTCTTTGAGTTCAACTGTGCACTGTGCTTTTTAAACGTACGGTGATGTCAAGACAAAACATATTGGTGCTAACCTCGTGAACGCAGGCTCTGGGTACGAGATTGCTCGTGACCAACCACACTGAGTCAATGACCAACCACACTGAGTCAGTGACCAACAACACTGACTTTGATAATTACATTGGCAACCAGTACCAATAATTAACCCATAAAAAGATATCTTGGGAGATCTTTGACTTCAACAACTCCATCGAACATAATTTATTTACCAAAGTTACACATGTTTGATCCCAGCAACTGGCAAGAACATCTACATCATCCCCAGGCACATTTTCAAATTCTGCCATCTGCGTTAAGATATTAAGATATCTCATTATGTTCTTGACAATGGAATGGTTATCAATAACATGTACCAGTGGTTTAACTCTTCTGATAACATAGTTATACAGACTTTGACATAAACATATCGACTTTAGCTTGATGTAGTGTCAATATACTCATGCAATTTTGGATATTGTGGTCACTGGTCAGTCATATCAAGAAAAAACCTTTATCTTCGAACTGGCAGCTGAAATTTTAGTAAATAAATTACTAATCTTAACAATCTTAATTTAAGCCATAACCAATTCGGATATGAAGCAGTTCAAAAAAGTTTTTTTCAGGATTATTTCTTGGCGTTCTGTTAATGTACATAAGTTATTATGTCAATAAATAAATACAGTACCGCTCAGAAGTAACAGGTTGACCCGCAACCTCGTACCTAGGCTTTTCACACGCTCGGCGGACTCGCTGAGCGAAAACCCTGGTAGACGCTGGTCACGTGAGCAGATTTTTAATTAGCGTTGCTATGGTACTTAGGGAGGGATGACAAAGGGTTTGTTGACATTAGTCAAGATATGACAGGTCTAGAGCAACCTGGTTTGTATTTCTGCTTTATATGCGGATTCAAAAGTGGACGGGTATTCTAACGCTGCGACAAAGGCGACAGCGTTGGAAAAGTCGCCAGAAGACTTGTAGGAGAATATTTTTTTAGGAGAATAATGATGTATCGTTATTATCGACATATTCCAATAATCGTAGAGACGCGCGTTCGAAAGAAATAAATGACCAAAGAAGTAAATATAATGTCGAAGGTTTATTTTGTGTATACTTGTTGATAGTTATCAAATTAAATGAGGTTTTAAATACAACGATCGGAAACAATTGCCTATGATGAACTTTCCAATTCCGTAATTTGACCCTTTTAATAACTGTCAACAGATTACAGATACAAAGAGCGAAAGTGGACGCGTATTCTATAATTTAGCGATGACACACTCTTTCTTGATACAGCTTGCTGTGTAATAATTCTCGACCAAATTTGCAAGACAAGAATGATTCCGTGTGAGTAAATACAAAGTTGTATTGAGCGTCCATAATTTTATCCTTTGATAATATCAAAAATCACATTGAAGCTCTTCAACTTCGTCTATAGACTAGCTATATTTCCAATATTTCCTTGGCTTTTTGCGTTGAAAATTGATGATCTTAAAATCCCGCAGACGATAACCGTCTGATCTGGTCGACATGGATTAAATAAAGAAATAACAGCAGAAAACGAATCGCATTGCATTCTTTGGTGAACAACAACATTGGCAACAGATGGAGGGAAAACTGCAACAACATATTTACAATACACGCTTGTGGTAACAACAACGTGAAGACTTCAAAGGAAAAACCATCGGTGAACGCTGTTTTATCCTCGGTTTTATCCTTTGTGTCTGAACACAATTCGTCAACTCAACGTGTTTAAGACCACCCCTCCCCTGACACAAAATCGTTTAGCAGACACGTGACCAGCGTCCTCAGCGAGTCCGCCGTGCGTGTGAAAAGCCTGGGTTGGTTGGTTGACCCGAGGCAACCTCGTACCCAGGATCTTATCTCCGCTCCCCGCCCGCCGGGAGAAGTCGGTTATTTCCGAAGTTTAGCGTCCTTCGCACGTTGTCTGCACTTCTTTGAATTGGCGTTTGTCGTAGCTTGGAAAGTTCGTTTTCAAACATCGTTACCGTGTTTAAATTTATAATGGGAAAGCTATCTCGATACGTGAGGGAAAGGATTGTCTCACTGTCGTCCTCTGGGGTAAAAAAGTCGCTTATTTCCGAAGTTTAGCGTCCTTTTCCTTTGCGCGTTGTATTAATCGTTATAAGCAGTTCTGCGACAAACGACAGTTTCAAGCTTTGATATCTAGCAATAATGGGAAAGCTATCTCAATACGCGAGGAAACGAATAATTTCACTTTCTTCTTCTGGAGTGTAGGTTACTAAAATTCCAGATTTCTAAAATTTCCCGATATCGTCGTAGTGGTAGTCTTGATGATGCTCAAACAGCGCAGTTGCTAAAGACTACAGCGTTCCCACATCTCATGCACGATTGCGTTCTCAAAATGCTGCTCTACTATGTGATTAATGTGAAACCTGTGCCAAAGTGATAATGGTGATATAAACGCCGTGTATGGGTCCGTTCATGCGTAGCGTTCCAAGCACTGTTTCAGAATCATTATCAGGGAAACATGAAGAGAATTTTTTGATTTTTTATAAAAATGTATTCATGAAATTTTCTATTCGGAGGAGACTTGCTATTGCCACAGACAAACTGTTTCGCTCTACTGGCACTTTGGCCTGCTTTGCCACTGTTGACACTTGGCCTGCTTTGCCACGCTGGAAAAAAGCGCCACGTGTACAGAATAAAACGGAAATTGACAATAAACAAGTCAAAAGCTCTGGCTTAACTTGAGATTTTTTACGTTATCTTATAGTTCACATAAGAGCAATCAGTTACATATATGAGAAGCATGTCGGATAGCAATGCCAATGGTATAGTTCATCAAACAATATTTTTTGACATAGTACCCACTACGGATTTGGAGTTTTGAAACCTGTCAATGGACCATGACCGCTGAATTGAATACTAATTTTACTCCTTTTAAAGTTTTTGCCCTATATGTCCTGGAAAATTTGTGAACTCGTAAATGAACAATTATTTTTAAGTCAAAACGCGTTTAGGTCCGTTTCAAACGTCGAATTTATCATACTTATCTAGGGTTCGACACATGATAAGCTCGACGTTTGAAACGGCCCTATGTATGTGGCAGCTTTGTTAACGTCCTTACGCTGATATAGAAAAAAACCATCTCTGAGCTTTCGTTTGATAAATAGAGTGGATAGTTTAATATATAGACAGCAATGACGCCATGCATAATATGTTGGCGTAAAATAGAGGTAAATATACATAATACATTTTTTACTTCATTTACCGATGAAAGCGAAATCATGGAATCACAATAGATATGTAGAACCGTGGTAGAACATTGGCCGTTGTGAAAACCAGGAACGGCGGAATATCACGGAATATCACGGAAAAGCAGTATTCTCGTTCATTGCTTTTGGCTAATTCTTGCCTCGTGTGTAATATGGACAATTCTAATCATGGTAAGTGAAGAAAAGCACAAAACAAACCCTTCTTCGTCTTGTAAATATGACACGTTCTAGATAATTAGATTTAAATTTTTATGATTGAGTAGGTTTTGCGAAATATTTGTAAATTCATCTGAATTAAATGCGACGATTGTGCGACGTATAAACCAGCCCTAAGTTGGAAGAATTTGCGAAGTATTTGTAAGCTGGTTTATTTCAAGTACATGCAGCGTAATTTGAATGCCTTTTGAACTAATTTGGTTGCTAAATACTGTAAAATACACCCATGCACCTTGTTTAAACTGTGTCCTGCGTTACCACATTTTCTCTATTTTGTACCACGCACTTTGTATAAAAAAAAATTATTATGACGGCAGATAAGTTGACCATGATATCTGCGTGTATTTTGATTTCATTATATTCCCGATTCCGCGATATTCCTTGATATTCCGTGATATTCCTTGATATTCCGTGATATTCCGTGATATTCCTTGATATTCCGCCGTTCCGGGTTTTCACAACAGCTGTAGAACATTCGGCTGAGCGCTCGGGAAGAACGTTTCGAAATTTCTCACTGGGTGAAAATTTGTTACAAAATTTGTCAAATTTGCACAGCGGCGCGGGTGAAACGTGATGCCTTCGTTTTTTTCTATCACACAGTCACAGATTCACTCGCATAGCTCCAAATTACCGAGCGTTTCACACGGTTCCATGTCTAAGTGAATCAAAGAGGATTTTCAAGAGAATACGTGAAGCTGTTTAAACGTAATCTCGAGTCATGCGAATGAATATGTTTGAGAAACGCAATGTAGATAAAACGAAGGCATCACGTTTGACACGCGCAGCAAATTTTGACAAATTTTGTTATAAATTTTCACCGAGTGAGAAATGTAGAAACGTTCTTCCCAAGTGTTCATCCGAATGTTCTACATATCTATTGTGATTCAAAGATTTCGCTTTCGCCGGTAAATTATGTAAAAAATATATAGCAAAGTGAAAAGGTGGTAAACTGCCAAGATTTAAAGTACCCAATCAAATGCACAGGAGACAAACTAATAATTAATGAGATGCGAAAAGTTATATCATGAGGGGGAGGGAGAAATTACAGGTCCAATATTCCCGCTTGTGCCGACATATTACGGCGTCATTGATGTCTATATCATTAAATAGGTATTAGAAATGCGTAAATATATTTACATATGGACAAATATATTTAATGATAAAACTATCTGATCAATATATCAAACGAATGCTCAGAGACAGGTTTTTTCAATGTCAGCGGAAGGACGTTGGACTGTAACCCAGTCTTCCAAACATACCACTTAACAATTTATTGTAAACAAAGCTTACTAGTCTACAAATATTTAAACAAAAATACAAACTATAATGTGAAAAATATTACCTTGGCGCTCGTCAAAATAAAGCGTTCTTCTTGTTCTCTTTTGTCGTCATTTCCCGGCAAATAGGAGTGTCAACGCTTCGTCGGACACACACCAAAGATGGAGAGCTTTTATCTGTTCGAAAATAAATTGTCAAAGTTAAAACCGAAAGTCATATATAATATAAAGATATTAAAACGACTGAAACTTGTAAACTGAAAATAATCTTATTTGGAAAATGCAGAGACAAATTAACATTCTTACCACTATTTTGAGATGTTGTGGGTGACGGGTTATCAATGTCGCTGTATCCAACAGTGAAAATTGAGGAAGGCTGCGAAGTTTCTTCTTCTGTACCAGACTCAAACTCTGGGCTCGAAAAGAGCTGATTCGGCGTCATCGAAGAAGTTTCTTCTGTACCAGTCGCAATCTCGGGGCTTGAAAAGAGCTGATTCGGCGTCATCGAAGATGTTGAACATGTTATCTCTGGCGAACTTGAAAAACAAAACTCGTTTGTTTTCGAGGAGCCGCTGTCTTCTTTAACGGGAGTTTTGTAAGTTAGAGGAGACGAAATTACATTATGTATTCGAATCATTCGCACGTGGACAAAAGAGATGGTATGTTGTAGGTCTTTTGAAAATAGAAAATATCGTTAGAAATCTAATCAACTCACAGTTTCTGTTGTGACCGGTGCATACCAACAAGCTTAGGTCAGGGGTGCTGGGTTTCATTTCCTTTCGGCTTGTTATTGTTTGGCCACCTGGACATGAGTTTTATATCACCAACCGTTCTTTTAGCACGGTCAGCATCAATAGATTCTAATTCTTAGCATTAAGTTAGAGACCTAAAGTAAGTTATGGAAGTACTATAATACAATCAATAAGACACTTTGTTGATCGTAAAACTAGCGAAAAATATTACCTTGTTGAGATACCTGATTTAAATCACAGTTTAAATCAAATTACATGGTTTAATACTCATCAGTGTGACACGTGTGTGGCGCCCGTTTCCCGTGTTATATGTTTTATTAGTCGATTTGAATACAACCTGTCAAACAATGATAAATTACATTTCCTTTTTGTTTGCCGTTTACCCGTATGGCCTTGCGCAACATCAAAAGCTTCTTTGCTCCGTGTTAGAATTAAAAGTTACAGTTTCGAGACTCTCTCTGGTTTCTATTACACAAATCATGTCATCATCATGGGCTATACGTATAGAAGAAAACCCTGCTTTAGTTTTTCTGGCTTGCCGCCTTTGACACGGAGGAAGAAAAAGTTTGGGGCTTTACAGCGAGCCGAGGAAAGTCATCGGAATGGAATACCATGTATTAAGGTGAGCGTTTATTAGTATATATGATATAGTGCGTGTTTAAATACTGTTACTATCACTGTTAATAGTTTAAGCTTTTTATATTGAAGGCGATGATCTTGATGATCCACATCAACGGCGCCGTGATAAGTCAATATAAATATACAAATGCAAAATTTTTGTGCGCACGGAATCTGAGTATTTGGTCTTGGAGATTAAACCAAAGTCATGCACAGAAGAAATAGCAGTTAGTTCAAATTTTAGTCGGTTTTCTTTGTTCTTTATGGTTGATTAATCTGGCTAAGAGCCTCCGTTCTCGGTATCTAACTCTCATTTTGTATACTGCATTTTCAACTTGTATAATAACACTATACCGCAGAAGAGAAAAAAGCCAAATATTACTTAACTATCCCGCAGAGCCACGTGCAAGGGAGCGCAGATAATACACTGGGTACGAGGTTGACCACGTGCACGAAACCGTTATGGGTGCTTACAAACCAATAACTTATTGGGTATAATGCTAAAATTATATCCAATAATTTATGGGATAAACTGTGAGGAACGGCTGAAGGGACCGATAACCGTAGTTATTAGCTATCCCATTCATTATTATTTACGAAGTGGCTATTCGCACTGGAGTTGTACGGGGACTTCCATTTGCTATTTGTACTGGAGTCAAACTATTTTCCACAATTTTCTAATAAGTACTTGTTTCAAGTGATTTTCATTACTCTACCTTTGTTAAAGTACTATTAGCGATTCCGACAAGCGTTCCCATCGTTCGTAAAACGAATTTCTAGACTCTCTACTTACTACAGCTTATCGACACTTAGGAAATGTCTTTCATATATTTACGCTTGGAAAATAACACGCGGGCTCGCACGCAGGAACCAGCACGTGGGACACACTCGTGGCATAAACGACTGTCATCTCAATTCTCAACACACAATCCAAGGAAAATGTATAGAAATCCGAGAAAACTGTTCGAGTTCCAATGAGTAAGTTTATGGATATTTGTTTGCTTTTTGCATGTCATTAATCTATGTAAATCTTTACAATATAACAATATAGCGCTGGTTCCCGCGTGCAATCCCGCGTGTTATTTTCCAGGCGTAAATATAAAAGACATTTCGTAAGTGTCGATAAACTGTAGTAAGTAGAGAGTCTAGAAATTCGTTTTACGAACGATGGGAACGCTTGTCGGAATCGCTAATAGTACTTTAACAAAGGTAGAGTAATGAAAATCATTTGAAACAAGTACTTGTTAGAAAATTGGAGAACATCTTTTGACTCTAGTACACTGAGCAAATGGAAGTCCCCGTAGAACTCCAATACGAATAGCCACTTCGTATTATTTATTATTCATTATTTGAACCATATTTGAAACATATTCATTATCTGGTCGGAAAATATAATGACCTATCATCCCCTTGTCAGTGGCACCCGTTTGTTGCGACACATGAATAGTTCGGCGCTATCCTATCGTTGTTTCGGAAATTTGCGAATGATATCGAACAAATATATCGCCACCGACCGATCATGGCCACACGCTGTGAAAGATGTAATAGTATATTTGAAAGTCCTGACGTTAAAAATTTGCCAATAATGAAAATTATTTTGAACAATGAAACATTCATGCGCCGTGCATGCTGTAGTTTCAAGCCCATGCGGGCAGTAAACTGAAACGTCTATCCTCAATTATGTAACAGGATAAATCCGCATAATGAGAAGTATGATAAATTAGTGCGTTTTGACTTCAAAATAATTGTTCATTTATGAGTTGACAATTATTCCCGGGCCATTGACAGGTTTCAAAACTTCAAATTCGTAGTGGGTAGTACGTTAAAAAATATTGTTTGATGAACTATATCATTGGCATTGCTATCCGACATGTAACTGATTGCTCTCATGTGAACTATAAGATACAGTTATAACGTAAAAAACCTCAAGTTAATTAAGCCAGAGCTTTTGACATGTGTATTGACAATTTCCGTTTTAATCAGCACGCCGCGCTTTTTTCATGCGTGGCAAAGCAGGCCAAGTGTCAACAGTGCACGTAGAGCGAGGCAGTTTGTCTGTTGCAATAGCGAGTCTCCTCAGAATAGAAAATTTCATGAATACATTTTTATAAAAAATCTCTCATTCTATCAATCAAAAACATTCTCTTCATGTTTCCCTGAGAATGATTCTGAAACAGAGCTTGGAACGCTTCGCATGAACGGACTCATACACGGAGTCACGGCATTTATTTATATCACCATCTAGTAATATATTTTAGGCTGTGGCTATATTTACGGGCCCGTAACGGACTTCACCGAGCTATATATTTATATTTACGGCAGTATTTTAAAATTCAACGAAATGCTAACCGCAACATCAACAAAATCACAACCCTAACCAAAATACTAAACCTAATCAAAATACTAACCCTAAACAAAACAAAAAATGCAGAAAAGGCAAATTATTTTTATCAAACTCGACCGGAAATCGCCGGTTTGGGAACGAACGCCTATATATTGTTGTTATATCCTGCCGTAAATATACCAATTCGTATATGTTATCACTGTGGCACAGGCTTCACATTAATCACAAAGCAGAGGCGCTGTTTGCGCATCATCAAGACTATACCACTACGACGTTATCGGGAAATTTTAGTAATCTGTAATTTTAGTAACCTGCACTCCAGAAGAAGACAGTGAAATTGGGACTGTGCTAAACCACGAAACAGCGAAACGAAACAGCGAAACAGCGAAACAGCGAAACGAAACAGCGAAACAGCTATTTTTTGTTTATCCTTTTAACAAATCTCACGGGAAGTGATACATGGAGGTCGTGGAAGGTCATGACGTCTTCGTGGAGGGGAGGGCCAACTTCGGAAGTGCTCGGCGCAAAGCTTCGGAAACCGTCGGAACGTCTTCGGAAGTAATCGGTGAACATTCGGAAGTGATCGGAAGGTGGTCGGAAAGCTCTCGTGGGACGTCGGAAGGTGGTCGGATGGGGTCGGAAGGTCTTCGTAAGGACATCTCAAAGCGGTAGGGCTGGTGCGGACAACCATTGATATGGTTGAAGAAACCACGAGAAGCGAAACCACGAAAACCAGCGAGAGATGGCCTTACGAAGACCTTCCGACCCATCCGACCACCTCTCGACGACTCCCGAGAGCCTTCCGACCATTTCCGACAACATTCCGACCACTTCCGAAGTTTATCCGACCACTTCCGAAGTTGCTCCGACAACTTCCGATGATGTTCCGACGGCTTCCGAAGATGGGCCGAGCACTTCCGAAGTTGGCCCTCCCCTCCACGAAGACGTCATGACCTTCCACGACCTCCATGTATCACTTCCCGTGAGATTTGTTAAAAGGATAAACAAAAAATAGCTGTTTCGCTGTTTCGTTTCGCTGTTTCGCTGTTTCGCTGTTTCGTTTCGCTGTTTCGTGGTTTAGCACAGTCCGTGAAATTGTTCGTTCGCTCGCGTATCGAGATACTGTAGCTTTCCCATTGTTGCTAGATCACAGAACTGCTTAGGCCTGGTTCAAACGTGGAAACTCTCGAACCTAATAATTTTACCGAAACAATAGTTTGTCCAATTTTTTTACGCCGAGAAAAACTGGTGGGAGCTTGACTGAAACGATACTTTATTATGCATCATTTGATTTGGCGGACTTTTCAATATGGACAAACAAACACAAAATATATATGTATATCGTGTA
Source organism: Chrysogorgia sp. JL179-B06 (assembly GCA_035772405.1). Classification (NCBI taxonomy): domain Eukaryota; kingdom Metazoa; phylum Cnidaria; class Anthozoa; order Scleralcyonacea; family Chrysogorgiidae; genus Chrysogorgia; species Chrysogorgia sp. JL179-B06. Next base: position 352,285 of record JAYKKM010000378.1, read on the forward strand.
ATTCTTCATGTAATCGATGCGCGGCGTTTGAAAAAGACGAAGAGGCTAAGGGATGGCGAGCAGGGATATCAGTTGGCTACTGCAACGCCCGTCTTACTGGGGCCAAAACCATTGAGAATTTAATCAGCCGCATTCTCCTACTTATTAGGCTGTGTAATACTGATTCTACCATGATCCTCCGCTTTCTTGCACGCTGGAACATGCTTCGGATCATAACAGTTCTTCTGTTTTATTGCTTCACGTTCTGTTCCTTTACCTTCGCTATGTTAACACTGAAATCGACAAGTTCAAAAGAAAGAGTCTAGCGCATGCACACAGTGACACTTGATCAAAACGAACGAATGCTCGATGGTAGCAATTAAGTTCCACTCATGTTTCTATTAACACTATGGAAACACAGAAAATGTTTTCTATTTCTTAATTATTGTAAGATTTTGCAAACACATTTACATAGAAGTGGCAAAAATGTTGCCTCCCCTATTTCTTCCATATGTTTATATTGTAAGTTTTTGCAAACAGATTTACATAGAAGTGGCAAAAATTTTGCCTGCCCTATTTTTTCCATGTGGTTATATTGTACGATTTTGCAAACAGAATTACATCGGAGAGGCAAATATTTTGCCTGCCCTATTTCTTTCATGTTTTTATATTATACGATCTTGCAAACAGAATTACATCGGAGGCAAAAATTTTGCCTGCCCTATTTCTTCCATGTGTTTATATTATACGATTTTGCAAACATCGGAGTGGCAAAAATTTTGCCTGCCCTATTTCTTCCATGTGTTGATATGTTAAGATTTTGCAAACAGATTTACATCGGAGTGGCAAAAATTTTGCCTGCCCTATTTCTTCCATGTGTTTATATTGTAAGATTTTGCAAACAGATTTACATTGGAGTGGCGAAAATTTTGCCTGCCCTATTTCTTCCATGTGTTTATATGTTAAGATTTTGCAAACAGATTTACATCGGAGTGGCAAAAATTTTGCCTGCCCTATTTCTTCCATGTGTTGATATGTTAAGATTTTGCAAACAGATCTACATCGGAGTGGCAAAAATTTGTTCTGCCCTATTTCTTCCATGTGTTTATATTATAAGATTTTGCAAACAGATTTACATTGGAGTGGCAAAAATTTTGCCTGCCCTATTTCTTCCATGTGTTGATATGTTAAGATTTTGCAAACAGATTTACATCGGAGTGGCAAAAATTTTGCCTGCCCTATTTCTTCCATGTGTTTATATTGTAAGATTTTGCAAACAGATTTACATTGGAGTGGCAAAACTTTTCCCTGCCCTATTTCTTCCAGGTGTTTAAATTATACGATTTTGCAAACAGATTTACATCGGAGTGGCAAAAGTTTTACTTGCCCTATTTCATAGTCATGTGTTTATATTCTAAGATTTTGTAAACACATTTACATTGGAGTGGCAAAAATTTTGCCTGCCCTATTTCTTCCATGTGTTTATATTATCAGATTTTGCAAACAGATTTACATCGGAGTGGGAAAACTTTTTCGTGCCCTATTTCTTCTATGTGTTTATATGTTAAGATTTTGCAAACAGATTTACATAGAAGTGGCAAAAATTTTGCCTGCCCTATTTTTTCCATGTGTTTATATTGTACGATTTTGCAAACAGAATTACATCGGAGAGGCAAAAATTTTGCCAGCCCTATTTCTTTCATGTGTTTATATTATACGATTTTGCAAACAGATTTACATTGGAGTGGCAAAACTTTTGCCTGCCCTATTTCTTCCAGGTGTTTAAATTATGCGATTTTGCAAACAGATTTACATCGGAGTGGCAAAAATTTTACTTGCCCTATTTCATTCATGTGTTTATATTCTAAGATTTTGTAAACACATTTGCATTGGAGTGGCAAAAATTTTGCCTCCTCTATTTCTTTCATCTTAAATTTAGACAAGGCAAAACTTTTGCCTTTCCTATTAATTAAATTGTAATTTTTTTTGTTTCTCCTTTGAAACAGGAAATTCGTCTAGTTTTTGAGTCTTTTTTTTTAATTAAATTTTCAATTTGCACATCAAGGCTAACTTTAGCGAAAATCAGAACGATAAATTCCTATTTTGTTCTACGTCGGAAAAAATACTTATTTTGCAAACATAAATAATAAAATATTCCGCAAAAGTACTTTATTTTCTGATGGAATCGTCGATCTATTTGTTAACGTTATAATAATTAGCTGATTTATGTAAACAAAATGAAATAATTCTGCAAAATTCGACCAAAATTGTTAAAAAACGTAACTTTGGAATTTTCCAAAATAGTTTGGAACGCGTTTACTGTATATATATATATATACTGTATTTAACAAATAGATTCCATTTTGCCGTTGTCTGTTCAGTTATATATGCACAGATGACATCAGAACGTGGTAAGAACAAAAAAGTGGCCCACGAGACAATAGTCGAGTGGGTCACTGATGTTCTGACCACGTTCTGACGTCCTCTGTGCATCTATTACTGAACAGACAACGGCAAAATGGAATCTATTTGTTTTATACAATAAAAATGAAAACAAACCATTCAAAAGGCGTATTAGCTCTTTGATAATTGCTGGGGCATGAAAAAAGATAAAAGCAGTCGGCTGACGTGATATGGCGTGATCCGTGCATCTGTCCTCTAATAGATCATGGCCAACAACCAATGAGAATGCACGTAGTAAACAGGTTATTGTATAAATATATATACTGTATATATATATATATATAACTGTATATATATATATAATACATTTTAACTGTGATTAGTATAGGTAATAACATGATTTATCATGCAATTCCGAAGGACGAGTGCTATTTCATGAGGTCTTTGAAAAGTCATGAGTGTGTGCTTTTGAAAAGTCACGAGTGTGTGCTTCAGATCTGAGTAGTAGATTTTGATTGTTCAAATCACAACCCTTGACTTATTCCAGTTGCAATTGGTTGGGAATTCTTGGGAGATCAAATAATCCAATCAAATAAACAATTATGAATCACATGAGTATTAAACCACTCAAAAGCTACTACTCAGATCCGAGTAGCTCAGCGGGGGTCGACAAGCTGTGTGAGTTTTCACAGACTGTATTACAGGTGTATATTCAGGCTGTACACAGGCTAGCTAATATCAGCAAGATCAAATATTGGTGGGGCTGCAGCCCCTTAGGGACCGGTCATTAAATTAATATGGAGAGGGGGCTGGAGGAGAAATTTTTATAAAAAAGGGGGTCTTCATGTTTTTCAATAGCATGCAGAAGGATGGACACTTCTTACAAACATTTCAATATCTTTAATATAACTGATTTTCACAATGAACAATATATCAACTATAAACATAAAACATAGGTAGATTTACACCATTAGAAAAATCATGAAAAATATGTTAAAAGTATTTTTATCAATTTTAAACTGAAACTTACCGGTATAAATCTGAACCTTTTTATACAAAAACTTTTTTAAAGGTGCCTGCCGTCAAGTCCGTTCTGCGCATATCCACGTTTCTGTTTACATCGTTTGTTTACATTGCATTATATAAACACGTGTAATGTATATTGTTCTTGTTTAAAATATACATGGTTCATCTTATAAAATCTCACTTTCAAATTCAAGGGGTTGGGGGCATTGAAATTAATATTCATATAAGTGGGGGGCCTAGAAAATTTTCCAAAAAAAATTAATTCTCCATCCCCCTCTCTTTTTTTAATGACCAGTCCCTTAGCTCCCATGTAAATATTCAATAATATTTAATATATTCAAATTAAAAAATTAAATTTTGTTTTAATGAGGTTTCCACTTGTATTTATTAGATTATCACCATAGAAGCAGAGGATTCGCCTGGGAAAGGTGTTGCTCAATCACCAGTAAGTGAAAAAGCAACACTGGTATCCAAAAACAAGCCTGGTAGTCTTCGCTGCCTTTGTCCAGAGGAGCAAATGAAAGTCAAGAAACTGCTTGAGCTCTATGAGACAGCAGAGAAAAAAGAGGCTTCCACACAAACTCCAGTGGAAGTTCCAGGGGAAACTCCAGTGGAAACATCGGAATGCTGCTGCCAAGGTAGAGTTCTTCAAAAACTGGATGGGCTGAAAGAACTAATCCTGTCCAGAATGCATGATACAATACCTGCTCACATAATAGAGGATTACAGTGAAATGCCAAATCTATTGTTGAGTACACTTCAACCCCAGCCATCGTTACAGCCAATTTCAGAGCCAAACATTGTGCTAGAAGAGCCAGCTTCTGCTGCAGTATTGGTTCCTGCAGTGACCGGCAACCAAGAATTTTCAAGTAACAGCTCCTTGACGGGTAGCCCACAAATGTTTGATGAGATTTTTAGAAGCAGTGTCTCCATGACAAATTATGCTAAAAATCTAACTTTTGAACTATTTAATAAAGAAGAATTACATGGAGCCAACTGTGCTGGTGTTAAGGGCAAACGGGGACTTGAAATAGATCCAAGAATGGCCATAGTAAAAAAGTATACTTTTAGTAAATACAGTGTGGTGGATAGGCCTAAAGCTTGGAGTTTGTGCAGAAAAGCAATTGACTCTGCATTACGTAAGCTGAAATGAACACTAACTGTTTCATTTTCCTACAGTACTTACAGTTTAAATTTATTGTGTGAACAGAATTATGTTATCTTATTTTCTTATATACATATATCTAATAGTTTTGAAGTTTTTCATGGTGGAATTAATAATATCTATTTATGATTTGTGGAAAATGGCATATTTTTTGAAAATTCTATTTTAAATTATGTGTGTAAAGACAATATTTGTTTAGTTTTGCTGTGAAGTAGGGGTGCACCGGATTCTCACCATCCGTTATCAGGCCGGATATTTTCTATTATCTGGCCGGATATTTCCTATTATCTGGCCGGATATTTTCTATTATCTGGCCGGATAAGGCATATTAAATTTGTGTTAATTCAATTATAATAAAAATAGACATCAATACAACAAAACAGCAATCTTGATCTTGTTTACTGTTCCAGTATTGTTGGTTATGGTTAACTACAATATCTTGAACTTAAACAGACAAAATATATCAACTTTCAAAAAAATAGGTTAAGTAATGAAATTTAGTAACAATATAGCTCATACACAAAGTCGCTCATAACAGTTAACACGTTTCCATAATGCAGCTTCAGTGTGTTTACATTTATAAGATCTATTTCATACAAAGCTTAATACATTATAATTTCATATATATATTTAAATATTTTACATGCATGTTTAGAAACCTTTAGTCCAAGTTGGATTAATCATTTAATTTTCAATTTTTGATAGTTTAATACTATTTATACTTACAAACTACAGTACTATTTGAGACTGCAGTTATAACATTGTTATTGGTATAACTGCAGGCTCAAACCCTGAATTGAAGCATGGATTATTGGTTTTCAATGCATGATTTTCAATGAATCAAATTTCAGTCACAATACAGGTTATTAGCCAGAAACTACTCAAACACAGTAAAATAGCAATTCTACCCAAAAAGAATAACTGAGCCTTGTATACAAACAGGCTACCTGTGGCAGCACAAGTCTGGGTTTTGTTACTGATCTCTCCTCCGCAGAGGCTTCCAATTCGGTAGAGGGGGGTTATGGGTTGAGATAAGGATTTGTAATATTTAACAATTATTCGAAAAAATAAGAATTTGATACTGACAAATCAGTGTTATAGTGAAGTAATCCAAAGTAGCTTGACCAATTTTCTATAATCACCTGTGTATTTATACTAATGTGCATAATCAAGACTGTTGTGGCATTCACAGGGCGAAATAAGAGATTTAAGGTTCCCGAAATGTTACCTAAAGCTACATTAATGAACTATTTAACGAAGCTTTAGGGGTAACTTAAATGTATGAAACACAGATTTAGTTGACATTTAAGGTGGACCCGAAAGCACCCTAGCGAGCCATTTATGAACTATCCTTAAAAGTTAATAAAGTTACCTAAATCAACATTTAAAGAAACTTTAAGGTTGGACCTTAATTCGTCATCAATGTAGATTTAAGGTACCTTAAAGACTTATAAAGTATATTTAAATTTATGTTCAGAAAGTTTGGCTCCATGGATACTTTAACATACTTTAGGAGCAACTTAAACTCACATAAAGCTCCCTTTATGTAGCTTTAGCGGGAATACATAAATGTCAGGAAATTTATGGTTATTCACCTAAAGTCTATTAAAGATAACTTAAATTGACACTTAAAGCTTCTTAAAGGTCAAGTAATGTTTAGTGAATATTTAATTGTTTGCATATCATATACAACAAATTCTGCTCATGAATTCACAGCTTGGCATGATTGTTTTAGGTTGCATTAAACCATAAATTATTTTGGCATATTGATTCTTAACTTCGTTCAAAGAAATGGGAAGGGAGTTACCAAAAACATTTTCGAGACAACGTCATATTTTCTGTAATAATAATGTTTAATGAACCGAGGTATACAAATTATTAGAAGAATATATACATATATTTGTAAGTATAAGCAAGAATATAAGAATTACAACATTTCAATATAATATTGTAATTCATTATTGAAATGATAATACAGTCCCATAATAATTTTTATTAGCATGTATAGAAAATAAATTCTGCAAAAAAAACTCTAGTATATATATTATTGTTGAAAAAATTTAAATATTGCTAATTGATGTATGCAGTACTGTCTATAAAATGCAATATAACATTGTTCTACAATTAAATTTTAGCCCATTTTGGAAAATTTTCAGGAGCTGGTCGTGTACTTTGATGTTCTGAAATTTTTCTTGGAACAAGTCTGTCTTTGCTTCTTTGTGAAAGATTACATTTGTATTTCGCATCCAGAACTTCTTTTGCTTTTGCAAACCTTTCACTTTCCCAAGGTAGTTTTTTTATATGGTATGCCACAGTTTTTAAATTCCCATCCCCTATGTCTTCGATACAGCTGTCTTCACTTGACATGGCCTGGGGAAGGAGTACTTGTGCCACTCTGGCACATTTCTTTTTGGTCCATTTCATCCGCTCCAAAGTTATCATTCGCCGAGCCAATTTCTGTGGAGAATGGCAATCCAAAATAGATTAGTATATAATGCAAGTCTTGTACACACACTATCCAATATTAACAAGATTGAAATACTATTAGAAATCAAATGTAGCAAGTTGACATGAACATTAATAACTGTGGACAATCGGATATATTGAATTTATAACATTTTGAGCAAAATGACCTTTGTCTGAAATCCTCTCTGACAAAGGGCCTTCACTAGAAACATCATATCTTGTACTGTAGTCGGTAGTTTGGCAGTTAACCAAACACGGCACACTACTTTAGAATACTAAAGGCACTCTGGGTTATAAAAGCATTAGCCACAGTCAAATACCAAAGTAAGGGCATGCTTAATTGAGCTATGGTTAATACTGAATAAGTGCTTACCATGCACATGTTATGTTGCCCATGTTGTAATAAACTCGATTAAACTACTGTACATGTTCTAAGGATTTATGGTGAAGGAAAATTTCGAGTGTTGGAAGACATTTTAAGACCAAGACTATATATATATATATATATATATATATATATATATATATATATATATATATATATATATATATATATATATATATATATATATATATATATATATATATATATATATTTATAAAAATATATATAAATATATATATATATTGTGTATATACCACCATATATACAGAACTCGTGACCAGGCTCTCGGCAACGGCTTCCGTAGCTCAGTGGTCAGAGCGCTGCACTAGCAATCGCAGGGTCGCGGGTTCAATTCCTACCGGAAGGCCGCTAAGTTGCATTTTTCGCAACTGGTCCCGGTTTGGTCTTAAAATGTATGTATTCCAACACTCGAAATTTTCCTTCACCATAAATCCTTTCAACATGTAGTTTGATCGAGTGAAATGCCAAATATTACCTATAATATACCCAGAATCTTATCCCGGCATTACCACCATATATACAGAACTCGTGACTAGGCTCTCGGCAACGGCTTCCGTAGCTCAGTGGTCAGAGCGCTGCACTAGCAATCGCAGGGTCGCGGGTTCAATTCCTACCGGAAGGCCGCTAAGTTGCATTTTTCGCAACTGGTCCCGGTTTGGTCTTAAAATGTATGTATTCCAACACTCGAAATTTTCCTTCACCATAAATCCTTTCAACATGTAGTTTGATCGAGTGAAATGCCAAATATTACCTATAATATACCCAGAATCTTATCCCGGCATTACCACCATATATACAGAACTCGTGACTAGGCTCTCGGCAACGGCTTCCGTAGCTCAGTGGTCAGAGCGCTGCACTAGCAATCGCAGGGTCGCGGGTTCAATTCCTACCGGAAGGCCGCTAAGTTGCATTTTTCGCAACTGGTCCCGGTTTGGTCTTAAAATGTATGTATTCCAACACTCGAAATTTTCCTTCACCATAAATCCTTTCAACATGTAGTTTGATCGAGTGAAATGCCAAATATTACCTATAATATACCCAGAATCTTATCCCGGCATTACCACCATATATACAGAACTCGTGACTAGGCTCTCGGCAACGGCTTCCGTAGCTCAGTGGTCAGAGCGCTGCACTAGCAATCGCAGGGTCGCGGGTTCAATTCCTACCGGAAGGCCGCTAAGTTGCATTTTTCGCAACTGGTCCCGGTTTGGTCTTAAAATGTATGTATTCCAACACTCGAAATTTTCCTTCACCATAAATCCTTTCAACATGTAGTTTGATCGAGTGAAATGCCAAATATTACCTATAATATACCCAGAATCTTATCCCGGCATTACCACCATATATACAGAACTCGTGACTAGGCTCTCGGCAACGGCTTCCGTAGCTCAGTGGTCAGAGCGCTGCACTAGCAATCGCAGGGTCGCGGGTTCAATTCCTACCGGAAGGCCGCTAAGTTGCATTTTTCGCAACTGGTCCCGGTTTGGTCTTAAAATGTATGTATTCCAACACTCGAAATTTTCCTTCACCATAAATCCTTTCAACATGTAGTTTGATCGAGTGAAATGCCAAATATTACCTATAATATACCCAGAATCTTATCCCGGCATTACCACCATATATACAGAACTCGTGACTAGGCTCTCGGCAACGGCTTCCGTAGCTCAGTGGTCAGAGCGCTGCACTAGCAATCGCAGGGCCGCGGGTTCAATTCCTACCGGAAGGCCGCTAAGTTGCATTTTTCGCAACTGGTCCCGGTTTGGTCTTAAAATGTATGTATTCCAACACTCGAAATTTTCCTTCACCATAAATCCTTTCAACATGTAGTTTGATCGAGTGAAATGCCAAATATTACCTATAATATACCCAGAATCTTATCCCGGCATAATCACCATATATACAGAACTCGTGACTAGGCTCTCGGCAACGGCTTCCGTAGCTCAGTGGTCAGAGCGCTGCACTAGCAATCGCAGGGTCGCGGGTTCAATTCCTACCGGAAGGCCGCTAAGTTGCATTTTTCGCAACTGGTCCCGGTTTGGTCTTAAAATGTATGTATTCCAACACTCGAAATTTTCCTTCACCATAAATCCTTTCAACATGTAGTTTGATCGAGTGAAATGCCAAATATTACCTATAATATACCCAGAATCTTATCCCGGCATTACCACCATATATACAGAACTCGTGACTAGGCTCTCGGCAACGGCTTCCGTAGCTCAGTGGTCAGAGCGCTGCACTAGCAATCGCAGGGTCGCGGGTTCAATTCCTACCGGAAGGCCGCTAAGTTGCATTTTTCGCAACTGGTCCCGGTTTGGTCTTAAAATGTATGTATTCCAACACTCGAAATTTTCCTTCACCATAAATCCTTTCAACATGTAGTTTGATCGAGTGAAATGCCAAATATTACCTATATATATATATATATATATATTGAAGGAAAATTTCGAGTGTTGGAATATATACATTTTAAGACCAAACCGGGACCAGTTGCGAAAAATGCAACTTCAAGGCCTTCCAACTGGAATTGAACCCGCGACCCTGCGATGTTGCCGAGAGCCTAGTCACGAGTTGTGTATATACTGTATATAGTGGTGGTAATGCCGGGTAAGATTCTGAGTATATTATAGGTAATATTTGGCATTTCACTCGATTAAACTACACGTCCTAAGAATTTATGGTGAAGGAAAATTTCGAGTGTTGGAATATATACATTTTAAGACCAAACAGGGACCAGTTGTGAAAAATGCAACTTCAAGGCCTTCCAGCTGGAATTGAAGTGCCTGTAGTTTAATACAGAGTGAAATGCCAAATATTACTTGTAATATACCCAGAATCTTGTCCCGGCATTACCACCACTATATATACATAACTTGTGACTAGGCTCTCGGGAACAGCTTCCGAAGCTCAGTGGTCAGAGCACTGCACTAGCATCGCAAGTTCGATTCCAGCCGGAAGGCCTTTAAGTTGCATTTTTCACAACTGGTCCCGGTTTGGTCTTAAAATGTATATGTTCCAGCACTCTGGATTTTCCTTCACCATAAATCCTTAGTATATATATATATATATATATAATATATCTGCTAGTGCAATCAATAGCATAAGTGTTATTAAGAATATTTCACAACATGCAGATGTTTCCTTTAATACCATTTCAATCAATTTTAAACATTCTTTGTACATGTAGTTGAAATTTTACTACAAAAGCCAATTTAAGTTTATTTGTTTGCCATTTTACAGTATTTAGAATATCTGCATCAAAAATTTGTAATACTGGTACACTATAGCCAATAAGGAATAAGTAATATGGGTTGAAATGTTGATATACATATATAATATACATGATGTACAATGTCATCTGAATTAATACAGTATACATTAGTGCTAAAAGAAAATGCAGGTACTGGCAGAAAAATTATATTTTATGTGAGGAATTTTAATATTACTTACATCTCTTTTTCTCCCATTTTCTCGGCAGTGTTTCTTGTGTTCTTCGTATTTCCCTTCCCTGGTTTGTTTTTGCTTCTCGTAAATTGAGACAAAGTATCTTTCTAATACAGCTGTGACACAAAAAATAGAGGCCTTGAATACCAATTATAAAGATGGGCTAAGTTTATCTCTCAGAAATATACTCACCTGTATATCAAGGAGACATATATAATATTATACTGTACATGTGTATTATGAAATTTACCAGTTCAATTGTTGATTATCTCACTGGTAAGCATGAAGTGAACAAGTACAACACATCAAACAAATTCACCACATTGATATATTCAACACGAATAGTTTGTTTTTAGAAACAATACGTACTTTTAACTAATAATTTGCACCATGGGCATTTGTCTTCTCCTCCATATTGGTGATGAAGCTCTTCCAACACAGTTTGCACAATTGCTTGGTTGTTCGCGCAGTTGAAACTAAAAATATGAAAAGATAAGTGGTGGTTATTCCGATATTTTGGTTCTTACTTCGTGTACCGGACACAGAATTTTAATAGCACTGTATAGAACTGCCTCGTTCTTTAAAAAATCCCATTTATTTTTGTCCTGAACGAGGCAGTTATATACAGTGCTAACTAACATTTTGCTCATACAAGATTATGTGTCCTGTACACGAAGTAAGAGCCAATATTTTTGATCACTACAAAAGGAAAAAGTCATATAACATTATCAATACAAAGAATACTGATACGTTAATTACAAGTATACAATTCAATAACATTCTCCATACCTTTCAAGAGCATTGAAACCATTAAAATTTTCTGACTTGCACAACGTTTTGCATACATGCTTCGTTGTTCTCTACAGTTAAGTTAAAAACATAAACAAACCACACGGTAAGAGATCTGGGGCTAGCCGCCAATTTTACAAGAGTCGGGTGAACTTGAATATGCTTGAATACAGAATACTTGATCACTCACGATTCACGAACGTGAATAATTATTGCCTCCATTTGATCGGCATCAATATATAGTTCGGAGAAGATAAATTATTTAAATTAAATAAGTAAAATGCTACTCACTCGACATTGCGCAGGAACACGGATTCGCTTTGCTCTTCGCTTTCGTTTGAGTGCGGGAGGAGATGATTTGTCGCTTGGAGAACAGATCGTAGCGTCAAGTTTTTGTTCCAGGGTCTTCAAAACCTTTTTGTTTTCTTCGTCTCGTTTTTTCATTTCTTCGTGTAACGCGCGGTTATCGGTATTAAGTTGCCGGTTGACTTGCGCTACTTCTTCTAGGAGAACCAGGACTTGGTCTCTCTGCATTGAAGCTATATCACCGTCAACATTTGTCGCCATTTTCTATGATTCAATTCCACGATTGAATGTCTACGATAATACTATGATATCTCCGGTAAGAGTGAACCAGGCGCTCTCAGAAGTAGGAATATCACAAAAGTACGGCAGCATTAAGGATAATACAACCGTTCGCTCTGTGACGCTGGCGATAATAATTTGAATTTGGCGCGCGTTTGGATAATATAATATCATATGGTGGTGCTTTATATCCGTAGGCATATTAAGCCCTAGATACTAAAACCCTTCTCAAATGCTGGGCGCGATCAACCTGGTTGGCAAGCTTCTCTGCTGATTGGTCATGTCGTTAATATATACGAGTAAAGATTGAATAAATTGAACTTGAAATAAAATTGTAAATTTGGTAAACAAGAATATCAACATTTGGTAAGTTAATATGCCCCGGTCGTTACCTGCCCCCCTGGAACGAACTACAGAACAGGCATCGATTGTTTGCTGAACGAACCTTGAACCCTCAAGACTCCTTACAGTATTCCCGCCAGAATTGAACTTCGATGGAGGGAACGAAGCCATTATTTAACTGTTACCACCGAGGATTCGCTGCTCTGAAGTTGAGTCAAGCTAATGCATCTCATGGCCATGGGTGCTTATTAGCAGATCGTGCGAGAGGTTTACCGCTTGCTGACGATCGGCTCAGTCAAGTGCAGCTAGTTCAAGGTGACCAGTTGATTGCAAGCGAAGCCGTACCTACCAATAGTAATACATGTAAAGGGAAAAGAAGTATAGAAGCAATGCGGAAGAAGCGGTTGCAGAAAAATAGAAAAAAGAAGGAATCTTTTAGAAAAATGAGTCAACAGAAAAAATGGAAAGTGCGTAATTATAGATAGATAGATAGATAGAAAAACTTTATTTAACCACGCTAACCCCGTCAACCGAAGCTGATTTCCACAGGGGGCGTAATTCACTCTACCTCACCGTCCAAAAGCTTACAGCTGAAGTGACTAAGTTAAAGGAGGAACAACAAGAAGAGAAAAAGCTGACAGCCGCTTATTTGAATAAGTACAAGACAGAGGAGAAGAAAAAATTGAAGTTTTATAGGTATCCTCAACTAATAATTTTAAGTAAATTTATATAATTAATTACAATAATGAATGATAAAATTACTGCATGGGGGGGGGGGGGGGCAACCCCCAAGGGAATTTGTCATTTTTGGGAAGTCTTGTGTGTCAATTTCCCTTCCATTGTTCAAATGCCAGCTATGTAAAATTCCCCCCCCCCGGGATCTCCCAGTATTGTCAAAATTCCAACCAGGTAGCATCATCGGGGCTTAACATGCATTAAGAAGTATTATATGAAGTGTCTTAAGAAACTTCTTGATTAACCCTTTCATGCCCAAGAGTGCCTTTAGTATTTTACACTGGCTAATGCCAGACGATTTTACTCGTCAATTGAAGACTTCCTGGGTAATAAAGGGTTATGTAAGAGTTAGGAGTTATCAAGTTTCTTAATGATAGGGTTATGGTTAGTATTGTTTGTTTGAATGAATGTAAGATCAAATTCTAAAAAACTAGGCATGGGAGTGGAGTTGGGACAATCTCAGCAGCACAAGTGAGAAATAGTACTGGCAGTGGTGAAAAAATAACAGAAAAGTTGTCAGAAAAAGAGTTCTTTTGAAAAGTTTATACTGTATTATTGAAAAGAGTTATTATTTCACCCTTAATTATTTCACCTCTACCCCCATATTTCTAACAGTATATTAATTTTATTAGAGTTCCTAAAAACATTGACAGAAAGAACCTGCATACCTGTGAAATAGATTCCTTTCTTGGAAAGGGTACTTTTGGGATATGTAACAAAAGGCAATACAAAGGAATTCTGGTGGCTGTAAAGAACTATGAAAGCCATGTTAGAAAGACTGATGTGCATTGGGAAGCAAGTATAATAAACCTGTTTGATCATCCTGGTAAATAATACTCCATTTATATAGTATTTACAAGTAGTATTATATAAATATCATAAATGGTATTGTATAGTAAAATCACTATCAGGTCCATCCAACCCTAGTTTCATTCCATATATTTGGTACATCAACCAATAATACTTAACATTATTGCACACTATTTACTGTTACAATACTGTTTATGATTAGTCTATGCAACAGTGTCTCCATTATCATCATATCAATCAAATAAGTGTATATATATATCAGCAATATGTGAAGTGTAAACAGCCCATCTAGACCCTGTTAATAATAATAATAATAATAATAACAACTTTATTAAATGATGGTAACATATGCCAAGCAAAGCCGATAAACTTGTGGCCATCAATTACAAATTGAACTAAACTAATAAAATACATAATATATACTATATATATATATATATATATATATATATATATATATATATATATATATATATATATATATATATATATATATATATATATATATATATATATATAAGTAGAGTGCTGCGTAGACAGTGTTTTGAATATATAGCAAAGTGAAAAGGTGGTAAACTGCCAAGAATTTAGTAACAAGATACTGACGTTTCGAGCGGAGCCCGTTATCAGAGTAACTTCATCAGAGTCTTATATATATATATATATATATATATATATATTCTCTAATATACTATATACTACTTATAAAATAAGTCGTGTCTTATGCACGCTGTGATTGGTCAGTTCCGTGTTTATATCAGGCTGTATAACATGGATGGATACGCCATCAATTAGCCATCCTACGCCATCATACGCCATCAATTAGCCATCATACGCCATCAATTAGCCATCATACGCCATCAATTAGACATCATAACACCATCAATAAATTAGCCACACGGCGCCATCATATTTACGTGTTGATAAAAAATATATTTTTACATTTTATTTGCTTTCTACGGGTTATTTTATAAAAGAAATAGAAAACATTTTTATCCGTGTTCCCATACGTTATATAAACACTCGTGGAAGAAATTTCTTGTTCTCCCAAACTTCCACTCATGTTTATATAACTGTATGTAAACACGGAAAATGTTTTCTATTTCTTAAATAATAGATAATTAAACAATATATATAACTAAAAACAATAATTAAATAATATTAAGAATAATATTAAGATTAAATAATATTAAGATAATACACAAGATGTGTAGCCAAAAAGCCTTAATGTACTGAAACATCCTTTCCTACGTATGTTCTGTAACTGAATGCAAAATAATTTATTTGTTTAAACTCCAGGGTTACCTTTATTGTTTGGAGTTTGTCTGGAGAAGAAACCTTATTTAATGGTCTCGCAATTGTATGGTATTGATGGAAAGTGCATAACTCTCTGGGATGCTATGAAGTCAGGTATTATAGAAACCTTACACAAATGGACTAGAATATTTAAAGAAATTGCTGATGCGCTTCTGTATGTCCACAGCAAGTCCCTTCTTCATAATGACATCAAAGGTGACAATATTTTGCTGAGTAATGTACTTTCTGATGTGCATCCTATTTTGATTGATTTTGGTAAATGCAGGAAATTATGTAATGCCAAATGGTATAAATTAAATAACAAGGAGAAGGAAAGGTATTTTAAGGACCATTGTCACCTTGCTCCAGAACTCATCAATGGCACACATTGTCAGTCATTTGCTTCAGATATATATTCATATGGGCGTATGCTGAGGCAGTGCTACAAAGTCTTGACAACATTGGGTCATGATACCCAACTTAAACTGATATCAAAAAAAGTGTCTTCACAAAAATCCAAGGGATCGCCCAACATTTCATGATATTTTAGATCAACTTAATTTATAGGTATAATACATTGACATTGTACAGTATATACAATGGTGGCATGGATAAACTTGCAATATTTTGGAAAATAAATTTACTATTTGTCTTGTACATTTACTTGGCAACCCAATACAAATCAACCAATGACTTGCCATGGTTCTATATTGCATGTCTTGTGCACAGTTGCCCATTAAATTTTGACAATAATTATTATAAGAGATGTTTTTAGATCCATATTTGTATAAATGACATTGGTTGATTTGTGATTGGTGACCTGGTTAAAGTACTGTAGTTTAGAAGTTACATGTACAGTAAGTTACATGTACACAGGCCATCCTGGGAATGGCGTGCAATCGCACACGCACACTTTGGCACAGGCCTGCGCTTTCCAGGAAGTGTGATTAATTGCACGCCACGATCACGCTAAAATGCATTAATAACAAAACTAATGCATAATTACAAAACATGTCATACTTAAGTAATTACTTATTAAGTAAAATGCTCTATTCTAAAATAAATCAAATGTATTTGTTGCATTAAAGTATAAGCCCAAAAACATTGCATAATTACATAATAGTAATTTATGAAATATTATATTACATACTTTACATATATTTTGTCATTTCTGGTAGTTTTAGGACTACATCATGTGTAGTCTAAAACCACATTTTATAAACCTACAGTAGGCCTGTGGGGGATTTGATTGTACTCCATTGCACGTCTAGATAGCTCAATAGTGAGATTGGTAGCACCCCTACTGTTTTCTTCCTGTGTACATGTCAGTACTACAGTAATTAATTAATTATCATCACCATACTGTACATGTAAAAGAAGTGATGACCACCATGCAGTAACATACCTGTACAGTGAATTGAACTAACACAATCAAATGCGATTAAATATTAAGAAACTGTTAAAAAATTACAGTACTGTAGTGAATTCTGAATTATGTTGGGATGTTTCCATGAGATAATTACACTGTAAATACATGTAACTACCGGTACTGTATGTAAGTACCAATTGCCAAAATGTTTGACACTTGGTACTTAGGTGGGAAAATGTTTTCACAAACCTAAAATTATACAAGTTTCCAACTTCATATTTTCTTTAGGACAAAATCAATCCATTGTTGCCCACTGCCAATGACTGTTGGGCTACAACACTGCTTTTCTCACAATTGGCGATACGGCAATGGTATTGCTAGAATGCTTTGCTATTGCAAAATGAGAATGTATTCTCTGAACAGGCATAAAGGATGCGCAACCATTTCCTTGATATTGTGAAGACCAAACTTGCACTGGATTACCAATTTGACCTCTATCTTCTGCTGGTTGACACCACTTAACACATGCAAATACATGTTTTGAA
Organism: Chrysogorgia sp. JL179-B06; assembly: GCA_035772405.1. Classification (NCBI taxonomy): domain Eukaryota; kingdom Metazoa; phylum Cnidaria; class Anthozoa; order Scleralcyonacea; family Chrysogorgiidae; genus Chrysogorgia; species Chrysogorgia sp. JL179-B06. The sequence goes on from JAYKKM010000378.1 coordinate 369,642, forward strand.
CAAACAGATCCTATTTCAAGCGAATGACTGAAATAATAATTCACTGTACCGGGAGTTAGAGAAAATGTTTCTATGTTCACAACTCCACAATTTGCAGGCCATGAAGCCATAATACGCCCAGAGCGTATGCTCCTTGCTTCCATCTTTGAACCAAATCTTGTAGTACCAATTGTCACAGATCCAAACTTGTGAATAAGCAAGCTCATTTGGCTTGCAATAATCTGATAGCCATCAGGATAGAGAATCCTATATACTTCAAGAAGAAGTTTGGCATCATCTGGATCCAATGTGCTTAGTTTGTAATTCTCAGGGATAAAAACTCCTGACCCATTACTCCATACACTTCCTTTAATGATTGGTGATTTGACTGCCAGACTATGTATGGTTAACTTGGTTTCCCAGTCAGAATCTTCTGCCCAAGTACTCTCCTTTGATTTCTTGCTTTCAGAGCATAAATGAAGCAGATCATCTTGGAATAGATTTGGTAGTTCTTTCCCTTTGAAAAAATGATCCATCTTGAATCTTCTCATCAATTGGACTTCCAGGGATCTTTTGTTTGTTGGTGTGCTGCCTAAAATCCCATTGTAGCGTTCAAAGCTAAAACACCAAAAACTTGCTGTTGGCCCATGGTCCAATATGACATCTTTTAAATGGCAATGTAGGTGCATGTTAGGTGTTACAATTTCTTTCCCATACAACCTTTCAATTTCTTTGCAAAATTTGACAAATAAACCATCAAAAATTTCAACATCTGCTCTGGAAATAGGTGTCTGACAAACATACTTACCTGCAAGTACAAATGTTTGCCAGCATTTGAAATCAGCATCAGGCAAAATTCCCTTTAAGCAGAACAGTGAATATAATAATGTCCCGTTTTTTCCATTGTTCAGCAGTATAACAGCCAGAATTTGTGGTTATCTTAACTGGTAATCTTCCTATTGAGCTTGGTACATCCATCAAGTTTATTCTGCTTTCAATATCCTCAAGGTTTCTTTTTGATATCACATTGTTATTGATCCACAAGTGAAACATTTTTTTGGCAGTCCCAAGAAAAAGATTGTGCATAGGGTCAATGGTGAAAAACCGAATTGCATCAAAATAAGAAAGGTCAAATAAAACACTATAATGTGTAATACCATTATTGGTGCAAAATTCTTCCCTTCTTTTCATAGTTTTAAACGTATTGATTTTTTTAGCCATTTGTCGATGCTGCTCATTAGTTCTTGGTCGCCAATTTTCTCTGTTAAAACCAGAATAATCGGGTTTAGTACCAAAACCACCAGGAAAGGATTTTAAACAGCGCGAGCAACCATGTCGGGCTGCATGGCTTTTGAAACCACCCAACTTTCTTACAGCAGGTACATCGGATGAAGTTGAAATAATTGCTGCCCGAAAGGTTAATTCAAATCTGCACTTTGACGACTTTAACTTCATCCCTTTCCACAAACATTGTAGCTCTTTTATTGCAGGTTCTAAGAATGGGTTTAAACTTTTTGGCTCTTTATCCAGGGATGGTACAATACCAATTATTAAAACGTTTTCCCATTTAAATCTTTGAGCTCTTGGTAAATTTAGTATTACTAAATAAAAAAACCCTACTGAGTAGTCCTTTCTTCTTTTCATTGGCTGGAAGAAATCAAAGTTAAGCATCAATCCATAATTTCGAAACTCTTTAAGGAAGTTCTTCCCATCCACTGTCATAAAATCTTTCCATAATAAACCATCATATACATCAGCCATTTTGTCGTCATCCATTTGTCTGGTTCTCCAGTGTTCACATGTATCAACAAACCCTTCCCTCTGAAGCAGACTTTCCAAGGCATTGATAATGCTATTAAAACAGTAATATTTTATTGGATAAAAACAGCTTTTTCCATTTGTTAGCTGGACTTTGTAAAGTATGGCAGCACCACATGCAACCTTGTTTCCTCTTTTCTGTTGGGATCCAGAACAAACTTTTGCCACTTCTCTATTATTAACCATTGTCAAACATTCATTGTATTCATATAGCTTGTGGCATTTTGGACATACTACAAATTTGTTAAAGTCATCTCTATCAACCATCAAAATCTGCCTAAGCATATATGTAGATCCAGGAAAAGCGATGATGATCTGGGTGACTACACTGTGTGATACCTCTAATCCCAATAATTTTAGCCAAGCTGCAAGAAACCGCAACAACCATGCCATTCCATTGTCACTAATATGGCAAGAAAGTTGCCATATTAGGAGGAAATAGACCAACCAAAACAAAAGTGATTCAGCAACTCCGCTTGGTCTGTTTTCTTGATTGGTTGAAACAGGAAGAGGTCCACTGTTCAGGTCTTGCATTATGTGATTTGTTAGCACATCATTCCAAACTTCTTCAGTATCTTCATCCTCAGTTGATGAAAGAACTTCATTGGTATCTGCTTGGTTATTTTCTTCATTCTCACTATAACTATCAATGTCACTTTCATTGAACTCATAACTTGTATCCGATGCCATTTCAAACACCTGAAACAGTACAAGCACCGCTCTGTGTTAATTTTAACACAAAGTTTGTATTTTAACAACTCCAACATATACATAATTACAGTATGTACAATAGAATCTCCAAAATCAGAATTAATTACCTCTAAGAGTGGTTACTTTTACCCTTTAAAGAGACCATTCAAACCATTTCATTGCTGAAGGCAATTTAATTCAACTTTTATTATTTTACGCTGCCTATTTAGTATTACACCACTAGATGATTTTATTGTCAAGGGACGACCTCTCAGCCCTAGCAGTGAAAGGCATATGTGTAAGTAAGATACTGTATGTTGCTTTCCACAGAATTAGAATTCAAAATGGTGTTTCCAAGGTCTACATTTCAACATTTTCCAGGGAGGACCCTTTTCCAGGGAGGACCCTTTTCCAGGGAGGTCACTAATTTTCTCCATGTCGACTTCAGCCACCCAATTTTAAATTTGTTCCTATGTAAACCTCTGGTGAATTTGGTTAAGGTGACTAAATTGGTTTTCATAGTTATTGTTAAAAAGGTGGCTATAGTTTAGAAGGGGTTACTTTACTTGTAATTTTATCTTTCAAGATTAATACATATAAAAGTACATGTACACTGCAGAGACTTACACTATCATTATCTTGTGCATGTATGGAGACATTTTCAATATTATCATTGTCATTTGTACCAAAAAAAGATCAAAATGGTTGAATATGTACCATACTAGAACTAGAAGTCGATATGAAATAGTCAGTGTCAAACATATTAAAGGTGCTGTCCAGTCCGTTCTGCGCATGTGTGATATTTCAAACGTGCGGAACCCCATATGTCAACAAACTTCAACAGAATAGATTTGCGACAGTTCGAAAGCGAGTATTCGTCAAAGGTGGTGAAGGCGCGAGTACCGGTAGTAGTTAAATATATTATCCACATTTAGGAACAGAACAGTTTCTTAAAGCACGCTTTTTAGGTGGAAAAGCTCAAGCGTGGAAAATAAATCTGCAATACTTCATGTTCAATGTTTATATAAAGCAATGTAAACAAACGATGTAAACAGAAACGTGGACATGTGCAGAATGGACTGCACAGCACCTTTAAATGTTTTTATACAGTAACTACTGTATACCTGGCAAGGTTTAGGATTCTGGTTTTGTGCAGTGCTACAAACCACTACAAAGTTAACCATTATGCATAAGATTCTAACAAACAGATCTGTCATCGAAAATTGATGGTGATAATCTGAACAGCCTTATATGAAAAAGGTCTGTATATTTATCCCTCCAGCATTTTATTCAACATGAAAACGAGACGGAAGAGATTATTATCACCTCGAATTTTCCATGATAAATTAGTTTGCTAGAATTCTCTTAACACTTTACACTGATTGGTGGTTTGAAAGTCTAAAAACCACAGTACAAAGGAATAACTTTGTAGTGGTTTGTATGCCGCTTACAAAAACACTATGACTATGTACAGCAAAAACTGAATTCTAAACTTTGACTCATAATTATATATATTATGTTTTCTGACCACAATTTTAGCATTTTTCGTTGAAATCAATTATCAATGTTCGCATTCGAGAGATCGAGTTACTATTTACTGTTTCTAGATACAATAAACGTAATTTTGAAACAAACGCTTCTTATATAATTAGTTAATCTTGATAATATCAAAACTGTGTTACATCATGGCTTGGAAAGCTGGAGATATTACTACTCGCATTACACCCATAACAAACGCTTGCTTGACAAATGAAATGAAAGCTTTTCACTCATACTTATAATGCTTTACAAACAAATAAAAAGCAAGTTCTTACCAGTGTCAACTACACCATCGGCATCGCTATCAGAGTCAGTATCTGGTTGTGTGTTTCCATATTTCGCCAGGAAGCTAGATTCAACCTTTCTTTTTATGCTGTGCCTTTTGTAAGTGGCTCTTGAAACAAGCTCGTCGCAATGATTGCACATGATCAAATCCTTTGATTCTTCCATGATTTGCGTGTAAACACAATGATTTTTCCTACTCCAACACGGAAAGCCCAAACAAAGAATATTATGACGTTGCCATAGGTGACACAATTGTTTTTTCCGTTTTCCTTGTTGAAACGGGCTGGTAAAATTTGCAGGTTGCAGGTTGGACACAAGGCGTTTTGAACACTCGTTTATAGAATTGTGGTGAATAGCGCTTGATTCCCACAAATAATTAGATAGAAATTACGGTTTCTTGGTTTTTGATGTATTTATTTCTCTCGTACTCCCACGCAATGTTCTCACACTCACTCTCTCGTCATAACTAACTAACAACATATTAAATGTCAAAATTTCGACACGCCCACGCATCACTCATCGCTTACGCAAACATATACTTTAAATAATTAACAAGTTCACGACACACTCCCCCTATTTGAACACAACTGTTTTCAAATATCAGTTCAGTCTTCGTCTTCTTCAATCTCATACATGTTCTGAATGTTTCTTGACGCATCAATCGCTGCCTTTCGCTTGGGTCTGAATTCTCTTGCTTTTGGATTCAGCTTTTCTCTCTCTGGTTTCTCCGAGTCGCAGTGCAGTTCCATTGGATAGAGAAACTGTATGGGTCTCTCAAGATATGACTTTCCAGCACGAAGTCTGACTGCCCTTACGATTCCGTCTCTTCCTGGGATTAACTTTTGTATGACTCCGATTTTCCACCGTCCACGATTCTTGTCCTCGCCCTTGATTAGTACTACATCTCCTTCCTTCAGCTTCCCTTGCTTCCCATTGTGTCGTAGGTTATGTTTCTCGCGAAGAGCTCTCATATACTCGTTGTTCCATCGCCGCCATAGTGCCTCTTTGCATTTCTTCAAATATTTTGCTCTCTTCCGTAGATCCTCTTCTTCGATTTCTGCTGGTGGTAACTCTAGGAGGTAATTGGCTTTCCCAAATATCATAACGTTAGGTGTAAGGATCGGGAGCAGAATGTCGTCTTCGCACTAGGTTAAGGGCCTGTTATTTAGTACGATTTGAATATCCAGCAACACGTCTTGCAATTCCTTGTAAGTGAGCTTTGCGGAACCCACAACTTTGTAGAGCGCATTCTTTACAAGACCAACCATTCTTTCGAACATTCCTCCCCACCAACTTGCTTTGCTTAGATTGAACTGCCACTTGATGTGGTGTTCCTGCATAAAACCATGTAATCTCTCATCTCTAGTTGCTTTCTTGATCCATTTTGATGCAGCGTGAAATGTTTTACCATTGTCTGATATGATCTTCGCGGGCCGACCACGGGCTGCAACAAAACGCTTCAAACTCGCCAGGAATTCTTCGCAACTCATATTTGGTAATAATTATATGTGAACCCCTCGAGTCAGGCTGCAGGTGTATATGATGATATATGACTTGAGTTCGATGTTCGTTTTCTTCCGATAATATATGGGACCGGCATAATCCACCCCCGTAACTTCAAATGGCGTTGTACCCTCGGTTCTCTCGCGTGGAAGGTTGCCTGGTGGTGGAACAGGTGCTGGCATGGTGTGGAATCTCTTGCATCCATGACACTGTCTGATAACTTTCTTGGTGGTGGATCGTAGTTTAGGAATCCAATATTCTTCACGAACTTTGCTCATCGTCAATCCAACTCCCCCATGTAGAGTCTTCATGTGAGCTTGCTGGATGACCATTTTAGATAGAAGATGTTTAGCTGGGAGATACACAGGATATTCGCCTTGAATCCTTCCTTTGCAAACATAGATTCCTTCTTCATTCCTCTGTAAATTCAGGCGTGCTGAGTCCTCTTTGAATGCTTCATGTTCCAAACTCTCGATTTGCGCTCGTTGGATGAGGAACTTCATCTGCTTCTGCGTTTCTTCTGTCGCCAATGGTCCGCTGAGTTGCTTACCATGCATGTACTTGTCAAGAAATCTGTTGATCCATGCTAGAACTCGTAGAGTTTTCCACAGCCTCACTCTCGTTAGTAGACTGTCGATGAAATCTGTCTTCTTCTCAACTGTTGTCTGCATCACTTCTTTCACCAATCGACTTTCAGATTCAGATGCTTCACTTGTTTTGGTAATGAATTGCTTCGGCCATTTGTTGGGTGCACTTAACCATGTTGGACCTTTCATCCAAGAATCTTTGTTTTGTAACTCTCGCGTTGCTCCTCTACTGCCGATATCTGCAGGGATTTGATCAGTAGGGACGTGTCTCCAAACAGTTTGCTTCTCGTTAATCTTCCTCACGCGATTTGAGACGAACTGCTTGTAGTTTCCTTGTCCGTTGATCCATTGTAGACACACGGTTGAATCAGTCCACGCATAAACACTTACGATTGGAAGATGACTCAGGACTGTTCTCGTGTTGTGGAGAAGATTAGTAACCATGTGGCAGCTGACTAATTCCAGTCTTGGTATTGTTAAATCTCGCTTCGCTAATCTTGTCTTGGACACCAAAAAACCCTGGGAAACTTTCTCATCTTGCTTGACCACAGCATGGATGACAGCACAACACCCAAGAATACTTGCATCTGCGAATCCATGAAGAACTATTTCTGCAGTGAACATTCTTTCTCGAGGAATGCATCTCGGCATGGTAAGCACACGAGGTAGATTCTTTAACCATCGTTCCCACCGATTCTTCAAATCTTTTGGTAATTCGATATCCCAACCAAGCTTCTTGTCACAAATGTCACGGAAGATAACTTTGGCAGTTAGTAGGATAGGGGCAGCTAAACCCAATGGATCATAAACTCTGGCCATGGTTCGCAGCACCACTCGCTTGGTTGGTGGTTCTTCTGGTTGCGGTAACGAAACTGATAACGTGTCTTCTTTCTTGTTCCATCCTAATCCAAGGAGTTTTGTTTCTGATGGTTTAGTTCCTAAGCTTTCCTTCGCATAGGTAGACTCTCCATCTTCTGTGATATCACTCTCTAATTCCACTGCATTCGAATGCCACTTGTGCAACACGAAACTTCCTTCACTCAGAATTTCCTTGGCTTGTTCCTTCATTGCTTGTGTCTCCGCCACAGTGTCTCCTCCGATGTTGATGTCATCGACATACGTTCCTTCGTTTAACTCTTCAACGCAGTTTGGGTATTTCTTCACATACTTCTCCAGATGAACTTGCAAGGTACCTCCAAGGAGGAATGGACTTGGTCCCAACCCGAACATGGCTCTGGTCATCCGGTAAATCACAATGTTTTTGTTTTGTAAGTCGTTTATCCACAGGAATCTCATGGCATCTCGCTCAGCTTCTCGTATCACAATTTGGAGAAACGCTTGTTTTATATCACCAGCTAGGAACACAGGTTTCATACGACTTCGCAGGAGGATATCAAGGATCTTTCTTTGCAATGGGGGACCAATGTCTAAGCAATCATTCAGTGAAGGAGAATCTTCATCAACCTTTGCGGAAGCATCGTAAACAACACGTACTTTGGTGGATTCTGCATGCTCGCGAACCACAGGCTTGTGAGGGATGTAATGCTCTCGCTTTCCGTCTGGTGTTTCTGGTGCTACTTCAATGATCCCTTCATTCCTTTGATCTTCTATGATGTCATGGTACTTTTCCAACAGGGTAGGTTGCTTCTCAAGTCGTTTCAACAATGATTGTAATCTTCTCTTGGCAACATGGTGGTTTGTTGGTAGTTGGGGATGACTGGCTTTCCATGGCAATGATGTCTCATACTTCCCATCTTCTCTTTGAACAAGTTGTTCCTTGAACTCGCTGTATACACTTTCTTGGTCACCTTCTGCTCGATCTTCTAGGCCCAGCACGTCCAAGCTACAAAGTTGCATGTAGTCGCCATTGGAGTTTCTAGCAAACATCAAGTAGGAATGTTTCATCTCTCGTCCTGGTGACATTATGGTCCACCCCAAACTAGTTTTCTCAGCAACAGGCATTCCAACTTTTCCAATTCTAGCAGGCGTTGTCGTCTTGATTCTTGAGATATCACTTGCTCCCAAGATTAAGTGAATTGGTAACATTGGCTTCGTCTCATCATCGTTCATTTTAACTCCTTTAAGATGCTCATGAGTATCAATAAGTTCCTCGTACTGTGGGTTAGGCAATGTCAACAGTACATCTCTGTCAACTCGACTGATTTCAGAGCACATCTTGAATTTTCCATCAACACTGGTAATCAAAACATCATAGACATCTATCTTCTTAGTTGTGGTATGTAGGTTCATAAGCGTTGTAGAGGCATATGAATTTCCAGATCCAGTGTCCAAAAGGGCTCGACATCTTACTCCTTCCACTTCGACAACTACCACTGGGTACACAACATCTTTTCCATTAGATTGACACATGCATGTTTTATGAGGGGGTTGATCGTTATCTTGACATGCTTTACGAGGGGGCTGACTTTTATCACAAATGGAGGTGTGATGTCTTCTTTGGCAGTTATAGCACTGTACCTTGCTTCTGCAGTCACTTGCTCGATGCCTTTCTCCTGTACAGTTAAAACAGCGTCGCTTGTTGCTTAGGATCTTCTTTCTTTCACCAACGTCGGTAACTTTATCACATTCCACAGATTTATGACTCTCTCCATCGCAGTAGACACATTGTCGTGGTTTCAACTGATCCCTTGTTGTCAGTGATTTCTCCCTTCTACATGTACCGTCCTTCGATCCATCCTTATCTCCTGGTTGTAATGGGTTTCGCTCAGTCCATTGTCTCAAAGCTTCGACCAATTGTGTAAAGTTCCACTTTTTCCAATCAATTTCAGTTCTTATTAGATCACCACGAATACCTTCGAGTTTGTCCAACGTCATTCTTACATTTCCAGCTACATCGCCAAGCTTTCCAAGCGTCTCCAGGGCTTGAACATTGCTAAGAAGGTTGTCATAGAAACTGTGGATCTTTGCTCTTGATGTACTGTTGATAATAGGCAGAGACATAATTTGTTGAACGTGTGCGTTTACCACTTCGCTTGCATCTCCATATCTTTGCTCCAACATCTTTTTAGCTCTTTGATAACCTTCGCTATTTGGTGGTAACTTCTCAATCGTTGCGCGAACCTTGGGGATAACAAGTTCCTTTAAATATGAAAACTTCGCTTCGTCCTTCATTGTTGTTATATCAATCTGCGTCGAAAACAAACACCAAAATCTGACCCAGTCAAGATGTGACCCTTGAAACTTCGATATCTGTAGCTCCGGTAACTTTGTTTGGATCCGTTTCTTCTCAGCAATCTCCAACTTCCTTTCTTCTAGACATAATGCAAATTGTTCATCTCGTTCTTGCTTTAATAACTCCGCCTTCTCTTGTTCTTGTCTCAGTCGCGCCCTAATTTCTGCTTCTTCTTGGATTTTCTCGTTGCGTAATTTTTCCTTTTGTATTTTCTCTTCGTTTATCAGCTTGGCGTCTAATTCCGCGATGGCAGTCTCGTATATGACCAACTGTTCTTTTCGTTGACTTGCCCATTGGTCAATAGTTTCATCATCTTCGTCAGAGTCGATTTTCAAGCATTGAATAACATGAATCAAGCTATACGCATCATTGATTTTGGTTTTCAAAAGAGCGCATTGTCTGTTTACTTCGTCTGTCACGTTAGAATCCAATATCCCTTCGGTCTGTCGATTGAAGTATGCTAGTTTTCGCAATAACGACTGAAACATTGTCTCTTTTGACTCGATTTCGTTCGGCACATCACTTGGTTGTTGATCGTCTTGTGTCTCAGCGTCTTTCTTTTGTTTTCTTGTTGCCATCTCGTTGTAAATTTCTATCAAATACCAGTCGATTTAGTCCCAAATCACAAATAGATATTATCCCGTCGGAGGTGCCACTTTTGTGGTGAATAGCGCTTGATTCCCACAAATAATTAGATAGAAATTACGGTTTCTTGGTTTTTGATGTATTTATTTCTCTCGTACTCCCACGCAATGTTCTCACACTCACTCTCTCGTCATAACTAACTAACAACATATTAAATGTCAAAATTTCGACACGCCCACGCATCACTCAATTGCTTACGCAAACATATACTTTAAATAATTAACAAGTTCACGACAGAATACTCGTAAGGCGGGGTATTAGGGTTAGGATCTTTGTTGTTTTGGGGTTGTTTTTTTTCATTCAGAGATTTCACGCACAAATATATAGCTTGGACCTGCAAACCTGCAAATTTTTCCAGCCGTGTTAAAACCTTTATGAAACATCCGCTTGTTGATTGAAAATTTACAGAGCTTTAGGGTGCTCTTAAAGCCATTGTAATCTCAATGCATCTCTTATTCAACTTTAATAGTATTTCAGGATACACTTAAAGTTCAATTAAAATAGATCGCAACTTACCAGAGCTTTAAGTGGATTTAAAGTATTCCCAAAAAGTGTTTAAATTTAACGATGTTTGAAATTGGAACTTTAATGAGGATTTAAGGTTTTGATAAATCCTCTTAAAGTTTCCGAACATTAAATCCCAATTAAATGGTATTTATTTTAACACTAAATGATAACTAAACTTTAAGTGGAATTAAGCCTTCCCAAAATGTCAACTAAATTTTGAGCTAAGGCTTTAATGTGATTTCCGGTCAACTTAATTTCACTTAAATTTCAAATTTCGCCCTGTGATTCTTATTTATTGTTGTGTCAGCGGTGACGCGTGCAGGCGCAAGGTAATAGGCGGCTGCATGCGCAGGCTAGTCTGGTACCATACATACTGCTACTTTAAATGAAAACATTCCAGACTTTGATACAAGAAAGTACTTCATTTATATTAACAATCACATGTACCAGTACTGTAATACCTCAAATGGTTTACTAAAATTATTTGATTCTTATGCAACAGATTCATTTGGTATATGCCCATCCTCATGCGACATGTGTTATTGGAAGTAAATTCAATCAATAACATGCTACAATATTTTCAGGTACTTGCAAATAACCACAGCAATTTCCTTCATGAATATGATTCATAATTAGTAGATCAGTTAAAACAATGGAACCAATGAAATTCCTTGTTCAAAAGACTAGCAAGCACATTTCAGCAGTCATTTGAATTAAATAATTATATTTAATGTTATAAAATAAGTCGTGCCTTACGCACGCTATGATTGGTCAGTTACCGTGTTTATATCAGGCTTTAGTATAAATTGACAAGTTTATATCACAAATCCTCAATTTTGATTGGCTAGCGCAGGAGTTACTATCCGCTGATATAAACCTCTGGGGAAAAAGTCGCCTGATTTCGAAAGAATAGTTGCTTTTTTCCCATGAAAAATACGAAATAAAAGTTATTTCTTGGGTTAGAAAGTTGTAAATTTATACTAAAACAATTAGACAACTCGCCCTTGTTTTCTATGAGCGATAGTCAACTCGGCTCCGCCTCGTTGACTATCTGCTCATAGAAAACGCGGGCTCGTTGTCTAATTGTTAAATATAACATGGATGGATTGCGCCATCGTGATACGCCATCAATTAGCCATCATACCCCATCAATTAGCCATCATACGCCATCAATTAGCCATCATACGCCATCAATTAGACATCATACGCCATCAATTAGACATCACGGCGCCATCATACGCAGTAAGGAGAATTTACGTGTTGATAAAAAAGATATTTGTACATTTTATTTGCTTTCTACGGGTTATTTTATAAAAGAAATAGAAAACATTTTTATCCGTGTTCCCATACGTTATATAAACACTCGTGGAAGTTTGGGAGAACTCGAAATCGCGTGGAAACACTCGCCCTACGGGCTCGTATTCCCACTATGATTTCTCGTTCTCCCAAACTTCCACTCGTGTTTATATAACAGTATGTAAACACGGAAAATGTTTTCTATTTCTTAAATAATCTACAGTACCACAACAGCCCAACAGAGATGAAATAAAACTAATTTGGCATAAAATATCTATATAATTTTACAGTATTATCTACTACATTTAAAAGATGAAATAAGATGAAAAATCTTAAACTATTAAGTCTAACATTGTATTCAATATCCCGATGGACCACCACCATTGGCAACTACTGCTGGCACCACTTTATGAACATGGTTCACATAACGCTTGCACATATCAGGGGTAACTGTCTTCCAATATGTTAAAATCCCATTGACAAGTTCTTCTTTGGTTTTTGGCTTAACATTTTTTCTCAAATAATGTTTTAAGTTGGCCCAAAGGTTTTCTATTGGATTCAAATCCTGAGAATGAAAACAATACATTGTCATAGATTAGCTTTTTTGGCAGAATTCTAATTTTACATTTTTATGTGATGCAACCATTGCAAGACAAGTTGCTGCCATATCCTAACAGCACCTAATACTGTACAGATACTGGTTTTATGTAAGGTCCGTTGTACAGTTTACAAGATCATGTTAGTTTGTACAGTTTACAGTAACAGATTAGTTATCAGGCTCCGTTTATCCTTTAAAAAACTTCTTTATTTTCTGTCATTTATAAAACAATTTTTGACTGTGGACTAGTGAAGTATATTTTCAATAGCATTGCCAAGAAAACAGAAAAACTTTAAATCATAATCTTTGCAGCGCATGCTAGAAAATATAATTTTTTGGTTCAGAAAGAAAGGAATCTGGGAACTAATCTGTCACTGTGGCAACGATAGCGTTTTCATGGGGATATTCAATTTAGTGAACTGTATACTTATGCAAAGTTTCAAGCAATTTCATTCAATAGTTTTGAAGATATGCTTCATTTTCAAATTGGTCATAATGGTGGGTACAACTTGTGACGTCATAGGTCATATTACACAACCTCGAATAACTCGAGAACGAGATAAGATATGAAAGAACTGTAAAAAGCCATTCTTTATCGTATTATGAGTTCTTTCAAATAAATCAATAAAAAAGTCATCTCAATTTACGGTTCATATGCCCTTTAAGGCACATGCCACAATTTACTAAATTAAAACTAAAACTTACTTGACCTACTTACTGAAACTACTTAAGTTACATATAAAATTCTCTAAATATCGATATCATTAATAATATTGTTCATGCAGTTAATAAAAGCTGTATAATTATTTGATAATTTGTGTCCAGTAACGCCAAGACTTTAATAATAATAATAATAATAATAATAATAATAATAATTGACGTATAAGGAGCATTATACAATAGTCTCAATGCTCTTACAACAATGTATTCTTAAATTTACTTATAAAACTTATTACAGTTTCATTATAAGATAAAGCCTACTACATAATACATGTATTACCACTATGAACAAAAAAACTATTAATTTAAAAAAATAAAAGTCTTAACTGCTGACTTAAAATTTCCCAACATATCAAAGCTTCTAATTTCCTGTGGTTACGAATGAATTCCACAGTTTTGGTGCCGAAACCGAGAACGCTCTTGTCTCCATGAGTCACCGTTTTGGATTTTGGCTCAAGTAGCAGATTACGGTCTTATGATCTCAAAGCATGAATAGGTTTATATTTATTTAGCAAATCAGTAATATAAACAGGTGCCTGGCCATGCAAAGCCTTTATTAAAGTAATTATTAGTATCTTAAATACAATCCTTGATCTCACCGGCAACCAGTGAAGATTACAAAGCACAGGGGAGATATGCTCCGATTTTTTAACCCCTGTAACAAGTCTTGCAGCTGTATTTTGAATTTGCTGTAACTTGCTCAATTCTGCTTCTGGTAAGCCATGAGGATGCTATTACAGCTGTCAAGTTTTGATGTTATGAATGCATGCACAAACTTCTCACAGTCCTTTTTACTCAAGTATTTCCTGATCATTTAGACCATTATCTTGTTGTATTGACCTTGGGTATTTTTAATTATAAAAAAATCATAATTATAATGAAATCATACTGTGTTTACACGATAAACAAATACCTCTTTATCCCAGAACAAAAATGTCGTACCAGACAATTACCTGGATGAGTGTTGTGTAAACAAAACCAGAACCAAAATATAAACCTGAGTTAAATCCCGTGGTTAAACCAATACGGTTAAACTACGTCATTAAGAAAATTTGTGTTATTTGTAACTAGATTAGATATACCGATTAACCGATACTGGTGATACAGAACCACTCATTTTCATTTGGTAAATAAAAATTACTATTTCACAGGTAAGCAGGTAGTAATACAAACCGGTGGAGTTGCTAGATTCTGGTGGAGTTGCCCAGTGATTTGGCTTTTTGTTCTATTTAATTTAAAGATGATGAGTTTTACGTACTGTACTCGTGATTCTGTTTCTATTTCAGTCACCTGAAGGTGAAATGTCATTTCAGTGGAATCTTTGCATTATTTGCCAAGAAGCTACTCGTGAAGCTCTAAGATGTCCCCTGAATGCTCATACATTTAACTCTGAGGTTTTCGGCACCTTTTTGCACAATGTAGCCGAGTTTAAGCATCTCAATGCGCTGCCCGTGGAGCTGAAATTCGATACTGAAACCACTACTATTGACGATTTTATTAGCAATCAAGCTAAATGGCATCAGTCTTGTCACTTGAAATTTAGTTTGTCAAAGCTTGAAAAAGCTCAAAAAAGAGGAAGTCGGGTCACTGAGAACGACCAGTCATCTCTGATTAGATCTAAAAAACGCAAAACCAGCAGTGCTGACAAGTGTATCTTCTGTGATGAGGGGGGTGGCGTTGGTGTGCTTCATAACTTTTCCACAATTGAAGCCGATAGAAATCTTCGTCGCATTGCCACGGAGTTAGAAGACTTCCATCTGTTGGCAAAAATCTCAGGTGGTGATTTGATTGCCATTGAGGCGAAATATCACATGAAGTGCTTGACAAACTTGCGAAACAACCACAGGGCCTTAAAAAGAAGAAACAAAAGTGCAGAGTTCTTGGAAGCTGAAGAGGATGATAATCTTAACGAATCAAGGGCATTTATTGAGTTGGTCGACTTCATCGAGAATTCTGTTGAAAACGGAACGCTGTTCTTTGTACTTTCAGAGCTGCATCTCTTCTTTTATCTTTGCAGCTTTGGCCAAAATGGCAATATCATTTGTATCAAGTCTCGCTCTTTTACAGCTTCTTTTAGGATATTCTTTAATCCATCGTTGAAGATCAACACAGTTTTTCTTCCATTGTTTTGTTCTTGTGCTTCTTGGAAGTGGTTCAATATCTGATTCTTAAGCCTAAATCGATTGACTGACTTTGCGACTCCAAGATCCTTTAAGCGATTTTCATACAATGTGTATGTTCTCTCATGAAGGCTTTACATTCTCCTGCGCTTTTCCTCTCGAGTGCCAGGAACATTCTGTACCAGAAGCGCTGATCAAATCTAGATTGGTCTTATGCCAAACTCTCGCTCAACCCAGACAATGGTGAATCGTAATGCCGTAACCCTTGGGCTTAACATTGATACATTGGACCTTGGCAGATGTGGAGCATTTCAACTCTTTAATTCCTCCTCATTGTCAGGAATTACGAACTCTGATCACAAGAAAGGGCTTTCTTTTTTAAACGCTCATTTCTAAACATTAGAGGATATCGTTACCAATAAATATTTGTGCCAAGGATAACTTTTTGCCAGTGTGGTCTGGTAGTCAATAGGTACTGGGATCATTTTTTCAATATCTGGCTTGGTAACCAGGCAATCCCGATTTTGACTGTTTTACAGTTTTTATCCGTACAAGCGAAGGAAAAAAGATTTTCATAGGCACCGGTCCTAAAGTTGTTTGGTATACCCAAAGGAAGCTGTATGCCAAATTTGGTGCTTTTGTCCACTATGTATAGATCCTATCAATATTTTGCACTTAGCCACCTGACTAAAAGGGAGCAGAATCAGAATGAGTAATCAGAATGAGAATGAGTAATCTGGAAACTAATCTGTTACTATAGCAACCACATTAGCACCACTACAAATTGACTGAGTAAGTTATCAAGGTTTGAATAAATTTAGTCAAACCACTGAAGTTATATCTTTTTCGTTGTTTTCTCTCACTGTCGAAGTGTTGTTCGGTGAATTTTTGTTGGCTACAAGAACAAAATGAATGGTTTCTTCGTGAATATCCTGCCCGACGAGAGGTAAAATAAACATTTTACACCTTTTCCATGTTCTCTTGGTGGACTTTAAATACTTATAATTTCGGCCTATTTTTGCAAAATCAATTCTGAAAATTAACAGGGAAGATTGCTATATTTTATTTGTGGTTTTACCCCACTGTCGAAGTGTTGTTCGGTGATTTTTTGTTGGCTACAAGAACAAAATGAATGGTTTCTTCGTGAATATCCTGTCCGACAGAGGTAAAATAAACATTTTACACCTTTTCCATGTTCTCTTGGTGGACTATATCTATAAAAGTGTTGTTTTTAGATTTTATTGAAACTTTCAATAACGTAAACGTCGCCCTCACAAATTATATGGAAATTCTTGTTCACTTTTAGCGTTGCTTTGTCCACTTTAAATGCTTATAATTTAGGCTTATTTTTGCAAAATCTTGTGAAAATTAACAGGGAAGATTGTCATATTATATGTATAGAATGTTAATAAATGTTTAACTAGATCCCAAGGATAGTGCAAAGTTTCATATCATATAAGTATGTTCAGTTGTAATGTACAGTAGAGTATGTGATATTATTATATGACTATTTTCGCGAGCGGTCCGGAACGTGAAATCCGGCAATTTGATTGGTTCCTGAGCGGTCCGGAATCTGCCGTTCCGGACCGCTGACAGTTGCTGACAGTGAAAATTTCATAAACAAAATGAAAGTCATGTCATTATACGCAACAAGATGGATAATAATTTCAGAACTACTCATTGTTGAAATATATCGTGCAGGTATGTTGTTAGAAATTTTATAAGCTTTCATTTGATGTATAGCTCAGGTTTCCGCGTTATGTGAAACTTTTTAAAATGTCCAAAACGTTCGTAACATTGTTCGTGATAAATATAATTTTACTTCTCGCAGGTAATGTAGAATTTCAGGTGGGTTTTTTCAACTATACTTAACGCACAACATTGAACAATATATCAAACAAAAGCAAATGAAAAACGCTATTTGAGGTAGAAATTTTAGGAATCTAGCGAAACGGAAAGTACTTTAAAAATTGGAAAACATCTGCCATTTTGGTTTAGTTCGCAAGAAAAATGGTGGCGAATACGAGCCTAACACTGTAGAGTTTTCACAGAACGTTCACAACATTTGTGGTCATATAATAAACTACTTATTGACCTCGCTTGTTCGGTCTGTACTAGTGAAATATCGGACCTCCGTTTTCTGCACGGACCTCGGCTCGCTGCGCTCGCTCGGTCCGTACTAAAAACGTCGGTCCGATATTTCACTAGTACAGACCTCACGCTCGGTCAATAAGTAGTAAGTACTTTACAGTGCTGATCAACAGTGCTTCATTAATAAATAGCTAAAAATTTGGGGGTTCAAAATCAACAGGTTTTAAGCTTTAAAAGCTGTTGGTAACATATTATGTTACTTCCTTATAAACAAGGAACGTGGCAAGGGAATTGATGAACATGTACATGTAGTTAGGAAAACGACACATGAACTTGTTATATTTCAAATTATTTATTTAGCCTTTTAATTGGGCGATACATGCACAGGGCTCAAAATAACGGTTGGTCACTGGTCAAATACTGGCCAAATGTTTAATATGACCGGTCAAATTTACTTTACTTTACTTTATTAACTTTACAACCATACATATATAAATGCGAAAGAATTAAAACTATTAAATTAGAGAAAAAACTTTGAATAACTAAATATATGGTTGAAGGTAAGGTCAACAGGACATGAGTAGTCCCATGTGAAGACCGACCTTAATGAAAACAAACATAACATACATAAAATAAAGACCAGAACAAATATACAGTTTACAGAAGACATGACGAATTAGGAACAACAGCTTAAAGTGTCTATGACATGAAAAATCGCATTCGTTTTTTTTTCGATAAAATGAAAGATTTACATATAAAAAGTAATCTGACAAAGTTTGGTGTCATTCCGTTTTATATTTTTGGAACTACGGCCAACGAGAAATCTGACAAATTGCTGGAAATTTGCGAATTTTCTTTGCGCGGTCAGATTTTCGTATCAGCTTACCTGTGACGTAGGCGTATGGACACATCTCAAGCAGTCAATATGGCGTCGCAGAGAGCTACTGACAAGAGAGGAGGAAGATATTGTGTGTGTGGCGGTCCTGGTGGTATTAGTTGTAAAAATTACACGCATACACCAGATATAATTATGCACAAATTTCCGTCCGAGAAAACGAGAGCAGACCAACGAAAATTATGGACAAAATTCGTCAGAAGACATCGCGCAGATTTCTCACCTACGCCGTATTCTGTTATATGCTCTGCGCATTTTGATGCGTCATGTTATCCGCAGTGCTATTCCCTAAACATCCCTGAGAATCTAAAACCAAAAGCAACTTATTTAAGTCCAGAGGCTGTTCCAACTATTGACGCGGTTCCAGTCGAGTCAACTAGTACTACAGTTTCAAGGCGCGAGAAGAGAAAGGTATTTAAATTATATTTAGCCATGCATGACTGACCATGAATATATTAAAATGAGTTTAGCTGTATTGTTAATCACTTACGCCAAGGTTAAAATACTTCATTTATTACTCGTCTTATATTGATCTTTTTTATTTTCTCAGCGTGAACGTGATCTCCGCGAGCTCCTTTTAACGTCTTCAACCAGTTCGACGCCTAATGCTGTCGATGATGTAGAGATGCAGGGAGATACAACGATGGTGCTGGTTGAGGAAGATGCTCAAGAAGTCCCTGACATAGAAGAAAGTATGGAAGTTTTCCCTGACGATTCAGCAAAAATCGACGGCCAACACAGTTCTGTGATCCCCACCTGTAGTGTATTGGCAACTCCATCGCAATGTACAGCGTGTGCAGAGAAGAAAGAGAAAATAATCGCTCTACAGAAAAGCAAGTCTTGCCAGAGAAACCGTCTCAACAAACGGAATGAAACAATTTCAAATTTGAAGACGCAAAACAGACTACTGAAAGCAGTAAGTATTATTTTACTGATTGCCGCTATAAGGGAAAGCCATCCAAAGCATTAATTGTATGGGGAAAACCCCTTGTTTTCAAATAACTGTAGGTTCATTTACAAAGTTATATTTAACATAAGCTTACTAAAAAAAGTTGGGCTCACAGTAATTTCAACTTTAACAAACTAATGATTTGATCAATTTCTCAATTAAACATTTTATTTTGTGCTTGCAATTGTAGAAAACTATTTTTCTCAGATAAATTATAAAATCTCTATTTCATTTTTGTTTCTTTTAGGAACTTGAGAGAGTTGAATTGAATCCTGGGAATAATACCGAGTCTAATCATGGTGGTATGATTGACGATGATGATGGGATGCTTGACTGGAACGACGTGTATGATCAACCGGAGTTTGATGAAGATCACGATGAAGAAGATAATGATGTGATTGACCATGATCAACATGTTGATGACCCTGACTGGGATGACAATGCACATTCTTCAGACAATGATGAAGTAGAAAAAGATGGTGAAGAAATCCAGTCAAAAAGAGCTGTTAGGTGAGTAACAAAAGTGGCAATGTATCATCGATACTGATTGGTATATACCATGCAGTTGTTTCTACTCTCTCCCAAGTGCTTTAGGCTATTTTTCGTTTGACTTACAAAAACTAGTCCGAATTATATTGAATTCTCAAAACAAAATTGCATAGTGGGGAGGGCATGTTTGATTTTGTAAGTCAAAGTATGTAAAGCAATTGCAACCATTTTTTTGTTAATGGGCACTACCCAAGATGAACTAATAATATTTTTTATTTGATAGGGAAATTTATAGACGACTTTCGTAATGAAAACTAATATAAATATTTTATGTACATTTTAATAAGCCTTTCTTACCTTGTTTGTATGTTTTGAATTGAAAAGATTGAGTCTAGAAAGGCTAATTTAGTGGGACATGTACAGTATGTAAAGTGGTTGGCTTTATGGAAAAGGTCCTTTGACAGGGATTAATTCAGAGCAGTCCTATCTTATGTAGCCTGTTTTATATTTTAGGGTAGATCCAGGGGTGTCACAGATGGATGAACCAAAGTTCATTGTATTTTACATCATGTTATTGGCTCTATTTTCGAGGTTTTGTTTTAATTGCAAATCAGATGGTCCATCAGTGTCAATGAAGGTGCAAAGGAATGCTGTGAACAGTTTAAGTGGCAAAGTCAATCCTTGGTTCTTGGGAGGTTCCCGGCTGGTAATATCCTGCTCAGCTTCGGAGTATTAATGGCTGGTGCATCAATAAGCAAGGTTTTGCTTATTTTCAAACACATGGGTCTTGCAGTGTATTCAGCAAGAACTTTCTTTCGCCACCAAACCAAATTTTTGTTTCCAATCATTTTGAAACATTGGACAAGCTGCAGGAACACTATGATTAAAAAGTTGAAGAAGGTACCTCAGGCTTCATGGTGTGGAGATGGAAGGTTCGATTCGATGGGACATAGTGCAAAGTATGGGGTGTACAGCATGTACTCTGCAGACCTATCCAAAATAGTTCACTTTGAATTACTGCAGGTGTGTATTGTCTTAATTGTTTAAACTTTTTCCTAGAATTAACCAAAAATGTATGTAGAAGTTCTATCAACTGTTGATAATTAGCTTTAGGGATTCTAAGCTTAGAAAGCAGGCTGCTCCTCATTGAGGAGGCTTCTGAGGTCTAACAAGTAGTTTACTTGCACTAATAGGATAACTTGTGTTTGTAAGATAAGAAACTTTTTTCTTCCTTTTAGGCAAATGAAACTGGCAGCAGTAATGCTATGGAATTGGAGGGTGCTAAACGAAGTTTTGCGTATTTAAAGCAACGTGAACTCAACATTAAAACTTTCATATCTGATCGACACCGTGGCATAGCTAAGTGGATTCGGTCTTCCCAAAATTCAACAGCTCATTTTTTCGACATATGGCATATTGCAAAGTCTGTCACACAACAAGTTTTGAAAGCCAGCAAAGAAAAGGGGTGCGAAGTTTTGAAAAAGTGGACAAAAGGTATAAAAACACATCTCTATTGGTGTGCCACATCTACAAAACCAGGATTTAGTGATCTTATTGCTGCAAAGTGGACATCATTTATGTATCATGTTTGTAATATTCACAAAGACCACCCTAATGATCTCTACAAACAATGTGCACATGGAGAACTGGAGAAAAGAAAGTATCTCAAACGTTGTAAGTACAATAAAACAATTTAATATTTAGGTCCAAGTTAAGGGCAAAACGTCACTAACAAACTATTGAACAAATCCTATTAAACAAACATAACATTTAAAGTTCATTGATTTATCTTGATTTTACATGTAGGTAGTAAACCACATGTAAAACTAGATGGCATAATTACCAAGACAAATCTGGTCAATGATGTTCGCCAAATTTCATCCGAGGCCCAGACAAGCTGCCTAGAAGGCTTCCATGCTACACTTAATCATTGGCATCCTAAAATGTTAAACTTCTCATGGATGGGAACATACTGCAGGTGACCTGTCATTTCCCCGATGCTTCGTCTCTTAGATTTTAATCATGTCATGAACAACGATTAACGATCACTTATTGCAAGACATAAAACTAATAAAAAAAATTTATTTGTAATTACAGGCACATATTGGCATGTCTGCACTTCAATGAGAATGTCAATAGGGAATCAAAAAAAAAAAGGATGGAGAAACATACATGAAGGTTACTTATCCCAAGTACAAGCTTGGAGAGGAGCTAGTTCGAGAAGTAGCTTCAGCAGCAACTTATGGTAAAACTAATAACTATTGTATTTATTTGTTGAACTTTGCTTTTAAATATACAGTATGCTAGGCCCAAATAGAAGGATAGTGGTTGATTTCTTTTTGCCTGTATGGACTATTAAGCTGTTAGTGGAGGCTCCGCAAGTGATATAAAATAAGACCAATATTCTTCGATCTAGACCAAACAAACTCTGTCAATAAGTATTTATTTTATGAGTAAAATTATATAGAGCCCTATAAAAAATAAAACTATATAGAGCCCTATCAGCAACCCTTGCTGATAATTTCTAAGCGCTAATAAACCAATTGGAATGTTTCTCTTGGACTGGTTCACCATATACAGGTAATAAATTCAGTGTAAATCCTTATGACCTTTAAATTATACAATTAATTATAGGATATGTCACAGATATGAAGACACTTTTGGTGACATTGCCAACGTCAAAAATGAGAGAGATTTACCAAACCCAAAAGTGTAAAGCCCCAGAGTCTCTAACAGCACAGTTCACTGATCGCCTGTCTCGTGATGATGCAATTAAGCAACAAAAAGAAAAAAGAAAAATAAGTGTGGAGTTATTTCCCTCAGGTAAATTTGCTTGTCAACTGATTACATTGGTAAAAGTTAAAACGATGTACATTTACCACTGCGGCAGGTCAGGATGTTAGCCTATATTATAAGCATGGAGACTTTTGGCCCTCAGTTCCCGAGTCCTGTATATTTTTTAACCCAGGTATTGTTTTGCTCTTAAACATCAAAATTATGTCATTTATTATAGTTACAGATCAAGAAAAATTACAGTCTGCTCAAACAGAAAATTAGCACAGGAAAAACAAAGAAAGAAGCCCAAATGCAGGAAATGTGGTAATTTCATGAAGGGACATTCTGCATCTGAGTGTGCAAGAATATCAGCACATGGACAACT
The DNA here is from genome assembly GCA_035772405.1 of Chrysogorgia sp. JL179-B06. Classification (NCBI taxonomy): domain Eukaryota; kingdom Metazoa; phylum Cnidaria; class Anthozoa; order Scleralcyonacea; family Chrysogorgiidae; genus Chrysogorgia; species Chrysogorgia sp. JL179-B06. Next base: position 392,706 of record JAYKKM010000378.1, read on the forward strand.
ACAATAATAAATTGTTTTTTTTTACTTATGTAAAATGTTTTATTCCCTTTGGTTTGATGTCTTGAAGCCCTTCACTGCCATACTGGGATATTGTTTCCTTATGTGGTTATATACACATGCAGGGAGAGGTCTTGAATTATCCCATCCAAGAAAACCACAGAGCCACCTTATTATCCAACGATAGGCCACTGCTCGATAATAACTAGAAATGTATTAAAAGGGATTTTTCAGATGTGTATTTGGCACATATAGATTTGTAAATAAAATGTAAATGCACTATAACTATAATACATTTTGGTTCTGGTTTCCTGACCGACTCACGACACACTGACACTACTTTTTTAATATATTTCTGGCAAGTTGGAAAAGCTAAACAAAATATTGTAGATATGCCAGTTTTTTTAATTATTGCTTGTTTAAATTATTGTCTACTGCATTGTCAAAATTATTTTATCACTTAGTAACTATTTAAGTATTTGTTTGCATAAAACAAATTAAATAACAATGCAACATACCTAACCTAATTTATTGTAGCATGAAACTGGAACCAAACATTTATTTTTACGCCTAAATATTTGAGATTATAAAATTAAAAACTACTCACTCGTTGTCATTCTGATTTTTTTGTTTATATCGTTTACCACTTTTGGTTGTAAGCAGTGTTCCAACATTCTTTAACACAGCCTTGTGTGTGATCGGCGCATATTCCCAATGTTGGGTGATGCATGAAGGCTCTTTTCCCTCGAAAGTGAACTTTCCCAAACAATATCCGATCTCCATGCAGCAACGGAACTCTCTCGCGTTCACAAGCAGGTCGTCACTGCAACTTCCACACTGGCACCTATTAAAAAATATAGTTTATGTTATGACTTATCATAACTTAAACTATTTTTGCAAATTCAACACTACAAAGTCAATAGTACGTCTAGTAATATATAAAGTATCAAATCTTTGAGCAATAGTTGCCGAAGGAATCCCATCTTCATCGTCGGTTTCCACATTCGATGGTTCAGACTCATCGCTATCACTGGCTAAAGGCTCGTTCGAATATGCTTGAACAAACGACGCTTGTTCAATTAAATCCTCTCCACTAGATTCATCCTCGGATTCATCGATACTCGATTCTTCGTCTTCAGTATTTGATGAAGATTCAGAGGACACGTTTTCGGACATGTTTACCACGAGAAGTTAACTTCGATGGCTGACTTTGTTGAGTGTCCATACGCCTACGTCATCACGTCCGAGCACTTTTGTAAACTCGGTCCCAGTTTTTCTTATGGTTTCAGCCCAAATTGGCCAAAGTTGCAAACTTCAAATGGTTGTAACTCAAAAGCTATCTATCAGAATGACGCCAAACTTTTTCAAGTAATTTCTTCAATACAAATCTTACATATTATGCAAAAAACGCGCTGCACCTTTTTTCATGTCATAGACACTTTAAGTTGAAAGAGCGGCACTTAGAACAGAAGGTTTTCCAAGTGCGCATTCTGTTAACATCGAAAGATGAGTGTAGTAGAGAAGAGTAGTAAACAGTTAGTCTGTGTTTGAAGGAGGAAACGGATGAACTATTACGAATGGTTGGAGAGATTATTCCAGAGAAGGACAATTCGGTTGAAAAAAGAGTTCCTATAGAGAGACGTCCTGCAATGGTTGACTTGAAGCAAGTTGTCCTTATTTGAACGGGTGCGAGACGTGCTTTGAGAAGAAAAAGTGACGAAAGAGGAGATGTCTAGGTCGAAGAGGCCTTGTTTACATTTAAAAAAGAAAACGAGATCCTTTAGTTCAAGCCAGTAGGATATCGGAAGTAAATTAAGCTTCTTAAGACGTTTAGGATATGACAACTCATAATCCTGAAGGATGAATTTGCTAGCACGTTTGTATAACGCCAGTCTTATTACTTGCAATTAATTTTATTACTTCCATTTGAAGGAACGTAAAATGATTGTTGTTGTGCTGTTTTGTAAACCCGTTTCATATTGTGTTAATTTGTGAGAATTTTCTTTGTTAATGAACTTTTTATTCGAATTAACGTTTGTTGAATTCTTATGCCAACTGCTGGTTAAATAACATATAATAGACCGGCGTAACATGAAACGTTATTTTGAGCCCTGATGCATGTAATACATTGTAGAAAATAATAGGAACTCCTGATATGGATATAACACAGTTCTGGTAATTTCATGTTCAATTAACTTTTAGTCAAGTCATCATTAGCATTTATTGAGTTGTTTAACAGTTCATCCAGCACAGTAGCACCAACTACATTGTAGCACAGCAAGTTTTAGTCATTTGTAGCCGTTAGGACTTGCAAAATGTTATTAAGTTTGCTGATCAGTAATCAGATATACCACTTCATATATTTAGCCATTTTGAGTGATCGATGATTCGATGTTGACTTTCTTGGTCTTTTTCGGTAGTTTATGAATGGAATGATTAACATGAAACGAGAAACTGCAGAGCAGTAAAACAGAGACTCGGAGTATCATTACAGTGTATTTAAACAAAGACAAATACCTGATAGGTTGACTCAAGAGCGTGGCAGAAATATCCTGAAATATGTCAGACTTCCCCACAGACAATAAATCCTTTCTCCTACACCATATTTAATACTGTAACTCCACAAAATCCCTGTTTCGAGAAGGTATATCGCTCCTTGGCTACTCCATATTTGATCAGTGCGCGCGTGCGCAGTAGCATGTTAACATAAAACCCGGGGGACACATCTTATATTCGAGACATATTATGAAATATTCAAGATATCGAAATCAAACTGCATTACAATTTGACACGAAGAAAATCCATCGATAACTCACTTAACGGTCTGCCCTCATTGTTCAGAAACTTCATTGTTCATTTTTCCATTGACAATAGTAAATTAAAGTACCAAAATACTACGAAATAATGTCGCCCCCCGGATGTAAACAAATCGGTCACTGACTGACTGACTTTATATATATATCGTGTGAATTTTCGCCACTCATCACAATACTGCAAAGTTTAAAAAACTTTGCACTAAAAACGACGATGGGTCGGTATAATTTGCTTGTTGTGTGTACAAGATCGACCTCAACATTCCCGTGTTTGTATACTCTTATCCAAACACGGGTATTGACCAATCAGAGCGCTTGCTGTGTACATGTTATTTTATAAAACCTCTTGACGTCATAGATAATTTCATTTGCATATCACATAAGTATAAATATCACAAGAACGACGTGAGATATGAAAGAGCTATACATTGCCATTCCCCACCATTTTAGGAGTTCATTTAAACGTAACCAAATAACTAAGACATAATTTTCGTTTCACAGGCAATTGACATCAAAACTTTTTACCGTATCAAACAATTCGTAATATTTGGAGATGTAAAACCACCAAAGAGCATTTGCAACCTGCGAATAAAAGGGGGAGAAATCATTATATTTAAAATCAAAGTTAAAATCATAGAATAACGTGGAAGAGGTATTCAGTGATAGTTTATTATATTTATTTGAAGTAATAATAAAATAACTTTATTTAATTATAATAATAATAAAGACGTATTAGTCGGCAATCAAGAGACTGCTTCGTAGTATATTATTTCGATCAATATTTAACCGTTTTCAATTCTGAAAACAGATTTGGAATTACCGAGTCGAAATACATAACATACGTGCCTATTATATTACGCAAACGTGCATACCCTTCGTAAAAACCTGTTTATGTAGTTCGTCAGATCACAAATCATCAATGGCCGCTCGCGTTGTCTCCCCAAAATATTGTCCGATTCAAACGGATCACCCAAAACGACTTTTTACTTCCTTATAAGGAGTTGGTGCCAGTTCAGTGCAGTCCAGTGCAGGGTTCATTTCCAGCCGGAAGGCCTTGAAATTGCATTTTTCGCAACTGATCCCGGTTTGGTCTTAAAATGTATGTATTCCAACACTCGAAATTTTCCTTTATCATAAATCCTTTCAACATGTAGTTTGATCGAGTGAAATGCCAAATATTACCTATAATATACCCATAATCTTATCCCGGCATTACCACCACCATATATACAGAACTCGTGACTAGGCTCTCGGCAACGGCTTCCGTAGCTCAGTGGTCAGAGCACTGCACTGGCATCGCAGGGTCGCGGGTTCAATTCCAACCGGAAGGCCTTGAAGTTGCATTTTTCGCAACTGGTCCTCAATTATATGATTCCGCTCTATCTACAATGGTATTGAGCGCTCTTAAACCTTACGCTTGCTTAGTGATTTTATTTTCACATACGATTTACGGTCAAATATATGTATATGAAAATGTGACTGCCCCAACCGGGAATCGAACCCGAGGTCTCCGAATCAACGCATCGGCGCTCTAATTGAGACACGGTCAGAACAGTCAAACATCATATACATATTTATACATCGCCCCGACTCTCACATCTCTACAGGAAGACATCTCATCTTCGACGAAATATAGCGTAAAGATCGAGCCTATCGGGCCGGATACAAACCAGTCATTTTGATAAAGGAGCAGGGTCCTAAAATGTTAAAAACCAAGCAAATGTGTTCAGAGTGTTTTTTGAAGGTGCGGTATATTGATGTTTAGTATAAATTGACAAGTTTATATAACAAATCCTCAATTTTCATTGGCTATCGCAGGAGTTACTATCCGCTGATATAAACCTCTGGGGTAAAAGTCGCGTGATTTCGAAAGAATAATTACTTTTTTTCCATGAAAAATGCGAAATAAAAGTTATTTCTTGGGTTAGAAAGTTGTAAATTTATACTAAAACAATTATTATATACTCGCCCTTGTTTTCTATGAGCGATAGTCAACTCGGCTCCGCCTCGTTGACTATCTGCTCATAGAAAACGCGGGATCGTTGTCTAATTGTTAATTATAAACCTGAAGAAGATATATATGCCGTAGAATCCCCGTTTATATACCCCAGGATTATACAACTTACTTCCAACCGTGGAGGTTATAATATAATAATATAATTTGTTAATTTATAATGCGCTTTTTAACATAGAATGATCAAAATGCAGTACATACATATATAAAACTATAACAATGATACATTCTAGATGTAATTAAAAGCTAATTTAAAAAGATATGTTTTTAGTCGAGATTTAAAGGTACTAATAGATAATACGTTACGCAATGTTGCTGGCAGCGCATTCCAGAGTTTTGGTTCAGCTACACTGAAAGACCTGTCACCAAAAGTCCTAAGCATCTTGCCTTTAGGAAAAATAGGTACGCATAGCGTACATGTGTCTGATGACAGTGGGAGATCAGAATTGTACTGGATTGTTTGCATGTTGGGTTACTTTTGATATGAAATTGTTTTGTTTACAGTAGTTGGTACAAAACTCTGAAGCAAAATCACTTCGGTCTGTAGGTGATACATAAAGTAATATCACAGTTGTGGGGTTATTTCATTCTAATTGGTGTCATTAAAGTACAACCGGGATTGATGTCACCAGTGGGGAATCAAATTCAGCAATGCCAATTTGAAAATTCAAAACTGCCTGGAACTGAAAGCCAGAGGTTAAAAGTACTCACTATGAAAGAGGCACTGTCACTGCACGAAACAGGACTGGATCCGAGCTTTAAATTTTGAAATAAGTTGGCAAAAGTGAAGGATGGGAAAGATTTAAAGAGATTTTGTGCACAAAAGCCTATGAGACTTGTGTGTCCTGTAGACATCATCTTGAACTTTTCCAGTTCGTAGAAATCGACAAACTTGAAACGTTCTGGCAGAACTTCTGAGTATGGCCCTTTAAGTATCTTTTGTAAATATTTCAAATCAAAATATGAGACAAAAACAGCAGGGACTGTCTGACAGGTGGTCAAGACAAACAACAAAAAAAGACAATTTATTAAAATAGCATTTTCATTAAAAAAGCAACCCAACGTAACTCAAAATATCAACACAACGTTTATATTTAAAAAACTAATTCAATGTAACTGAAAACATTAACACAACATTTATTATATTCTGATATGACACACAATACGTTGAGTCGTTGACTAAAAGTATCCCAACAGCAAAAGTGAAAACAAAATGGCGACCTTTCGTCGCTTACCTCGCAGTCTTCCGTAACGTGTTCGGGTGTGACGTAGTTGCCACAACCTTTCAAATAAACCCACTCACCCATACCAAGCCGATAGCATAGTGTTGAGACACAAAAAGTAAAACTGTGCTAGTGCAAGAACGTAACGAATAACGCGCAGGCTGCCTAACAGTAATTAAGTTACTAATATAGTCTGGAGCCATTCTATGTATAGCCTTATATGTTAAAAGTATAATCTTAAAATCTATCCTAAAACTAATTGGTAACCAGTGCAGTTCACGCAGAACGGGCGTTATGTGATCATATTTCCTGGTGGATGTTAAAAGTCTTGCGGCGGCATTCTGCACTCTTTGTAACTTAGCTAATACACGCTTAGTTAGATATAGTCCATACAAAAGGCTATTACAATAATCTATTCGATTTGTGACAAATACATGGATAACAGTCACTAGTTTGTCTCCGGGCAGATGTTTACTTATACATCCATGCAGAAAAATGCTGCTCCGCAGGATTTCATTATTTGCACGGACATAGATAAATTACTATCAAACCAGGAGCCTATAAGTTTCGGACTGAAACTAACTAAAAATTACATCTTATCATCATTTAGTTTATCCTTAAACATCCATTTCCATTTCAAGTGCGCAATGCAGTTCTCCATGGCACGTACAGCTTCAGCTTGACCAGTATGATTGTCAGGCTTGAACGATAGGTACAGCTGTGTATATCGTCGTACAGCTGTGTATAGCATCAGGGAGATGAGCTTAAATAATCTCAAACATCTTAGAGGTATATACTATGAACAGAAGCGGTCCCAAGCAGGATCCTTGTGTACACCGAAGCTCAGATCAAAGTTATCAGATGTTGCCCCGCCAAATAAAATCCGCTGACTCCTTCCCGACCAGTCCAAAACATTTCCGCTTATGCCAAATTTAGTGTTCAAACGCTTGAGTACACTGCAGGTTCTGTGAGCTCGGACACATATTGCAAATTACTGACAGGCCGTAAGTTCTTAAACTCCGATTCCAGACCAACTTTTTTCAGTGACGGGAGAACAACAGCCTCTTTCCATATCTTCAGAACATACCCAGATCGGATTCTAAAGGTTAATCATCCCAGGTTATAATATTCCCAGGTTAATCATCCCAGGTTATAATATTCCCAGGTTAATAACCGCGGGAGGGATTATAAACGGTATAGAAAAAATGTTTCAAAATGTATAACAGGCAAACGGTTGGCACTTTTTTA